>VZRU01005961.1:61330-87192 GCA_013398155.1 Pedionomus torquatus
AAATCAGGAAAAATCATTTCAAGTCTTCCATCACCGGCTATAAACCCGGGGCAGGGATACGGCCCCAGCTCTACAGGGCCATACGCAGCGGAACTAATAAATCCCGACTCCTTGCAGACTTGGGTCTTCTCTTCCCACCTTCCCCACCTCACCCCTCCCTCCGAGCCCCCAACGGCCCTTCTGGGGGTCCCTTTGCACACACAGAGCAGATTTTGATCCTCTTTATGTCCTCCAACTGCTGCCCGAGCAAAAGGAAGCTCGCGCNCTCTTTATGTCCTCCAACTGCTGCCCGAGCAAAAGGAAGCTCGCGCCACGCCAGGTTCCAGCTGTGCGGAGCGACGGATTTTCGTTTGGCCCGTCTCGCCCTAGGAACTGGCCAAGCTTCCTTGGCAATCCCTGCCTAAAGCAGAGGAAATCTTTGGATTTACCGTCTCCACCAAGCCCCCGCTCTTCATGGGACTGCTGGTTAGGTCAGCTAGCGGCCAGAGCCGTCTTGTTACTCCAGTGGGCAAAAAAAATTAAAATAAGAATCAAGTTATTTCCAAGGAGGTGAGAACAGGGCAGAGCACAAAGGCAGAAGCAGAGGAAACCATCCTAAAAATACTTTGCGTACGACAGAGTTCTCTTAATGGTTGTGTTGTACTTCTGGTCAGCTCAAAGGTGACCGGGGGAGATTTTGACAAGCTTTTGCTAAATTTGCAGATTGTGCCAATTTCAGCGGCAACTCCTCAGCTCAGCAAAACAGCCTGGCAAGGTAGGGGTCGAAACACCCTCACACAGCTCGTTAAACGGTTGCTAATTACAGCTGCCTCTTGACAATCCAGCAGTTTTCTGGGCCACGTGTGCGTTTCCCAGGAAAATAAACCTGGGTGTAAAACAATCGGGGTTTGTAAGACACGGGAGGGTCAGCATTAGCGCACAGCCCCCAGCGAGGGCCGCACATTTCGGATCACCTGGTGTCAAAGCCAGCCCCTTAGGGCAGGAGCTGGGTCACGCACCCAGGTTACAGCAGGGATGGTGACGTCTCCATCGCTCTCCTCACGCACCCCCACCCCGGCCCCGGATCCATCCAGCTCCAGGTTTGGCAGAGGTACCCAGAGCCTTTTCCCTCTGCTTTGGCTTTAAGGGATTTTCTGTGCAGTCAGTGACTGATCTCTACTGAAACAGATATTCCTTTTCCCCTGCTGCTCCCTCCCTGCCTTTGGCCACAGCAACTCAAGTCTTCTACACCATCTGAAAATTTCTAGTATCTTCACTTTCCAATATTCTCCCAAGTGCAGCCGGTACACCGAGCCCTTCATGGGTGATCATATCCTCCCTCCAGAAAATAAAGGCTTTAATGTGATACTATTTGGTGATTTATGGTCAATGTCAACTGGTTTTTATTAATTAACCAAGGAAGTAACATTTATCTCCACCTTTACCCTACCGTTTCAGATCAGTCTGAACATTCAACTCGAGTAGAACCTCATTCAGCTTCCTTGTGCAGACACAACCGTTCCCTTTTAGCGCTGGACGTGGCTATTGCAGCTTTTGTTCTAAAAGAAAGGAACCAGAGTGTCTTAATTAAGACAACCAAAAATTACCAAAAAAAAAATAATAATTCTTAGAACTGAATGAAACTGCCTTTGTTTGGGAGAAACAAAGCAATTCCCTCTTTGAAAGCTCCTTAGCCTCAAAATAAATCAATCTGCCAAAGGAGAATTACAAAGGGAACATCCCAACCAACACACGGAGCAGCGCCTTGCGATGGGGGAGTGCGCAGCGGGGCCCACAGCACCCATCCCAAGCCTGCCACCTTCTGGGCTTGGAACATCCCAGCTCCAGAAACCTTCAGCAAAGCCGTCGTTAGCGCTAATTGTCAGGGACATCTTTCCCTAGAGATAAAAAGTTACAAGGAGCAATGCTGATTCCGCCAAATCATCTGTAAGCAAAGGCAGCAGAGGAAAGCAATTGCTTCCCCTGTCCCAGACATTGACTTACAGCCCTGTCCGTGTCACCTTTACGGTGATTTTGGTAGACGCCCCCCCAGAAACTCCAATTCTGGGACTTTGAGCACCAGGACACACCCCACAAGGTGACAGTGCTCTGTATGACTTACACCAAACGTCAGCAGGGTGCCCTGTGGGGCTAAAGAAACACCTGAAGTGCCAATACCACCAATCTCTATGTTTTCTGACCCAATTTATAGCAGAATTAGGTGCCCTATGCTTAAGATGGAGGGAAACGGGGGTGATTTTGAAGTGGTTTTGTACCACATTCATAATACTGCTTGTAAAGCACTTATTTTGAGAAATTACCTTGATTATTATTATTTTGTTTGGATGCCAAGAGGCATCGATGCAGATGTGCAGGTCACAGCTGGCTTCACTCCGCTCTGCCGGAGCCGAGCCAGGGTGCCAGCTCGGCCGCTCGGACTCCCGTGGCCTCCAACAGCCGTTCATGCACGGACGCTACATTTAAGGGCAGAAATCTCAGGTATTTGTGAAACCAGAGCCACGCGGAGTCCCAAAGCACCTCCACACGCAACCAGAGCCTGCCCTAGGTCATCAGTAACAACCCAACCGCCTACAGCCTCCCCCTTGTACTTGTACTCAATACCCCCTGGTATTTCAACTACCAAGGCTCAGACACCCACGATTTTACTCACGCAAAGGTTCTTACCTGAGCAGTCAATGCCTGGAAAGCCAGAGGGGTCGATGCCACCCTCTGGAACCACGCAGGGAGATTCAGCTTGGCAGAGTAGACGTTTTCCACATCAAAACCTTATCATCCCTTTTTGTTGTTGTTGCCGTTTTAAATCTGGAGACATTTTGCTTTAAAAAAAAAAACCAAACCCACCCAAAACGTACAGTTGAACAACAGCAAAGTCAGGAGGGAGCTCCTCCAGCCCCGTCCACTGCCACGGCCTTTCTGGAGAAACTCATTTTCAACTTCAGCGTGTCTGAAGATGAAGTTGGCATTTTGTTCCCTCACAAATTAACCTAACAGATAATTCTCTCCACATATTAAAAAAATGTTTTCTAAATCCCATCTTAAAGGACCAAAATTTTTTTTTTACATGAATGAACCCCTTAAACTGTCACTTTAGAACAGCCATAAAGCTTTTTGACTGTTTCATGGCCTCGTAAGGATTCACTTCTAAAGAAACTGTATTTTAGAGCCCAAAAGCTGAGTTGATTTGTATTGAGCTAAGAAACGCTAATAACTACAACTTCAACCTGCGCAGGGGAACACAGAGCCATCCAGGTAAAGGAACAATGGAGGCAACAGCAGAACCCTCATCAAATCAGTCTACTCTCGCTGCGCTCACTAGGAAGAGCTCTTTGCACCCACCGAAGAGAGGACAATTTGCTTTGCCAATGGCAGAAAAGAGCCGTTTCCACCCCTCAACCAGTTCCTTCTTAAGCTTCTCATCACCTGGATTTTAATCCTCCTCGGCACCAGCGCCCTGCCTGGACGCAGAACTCCAGGACGCACACCCGGAGTACATCTCAGCCTGGGAAAACCAGGGACTGCTGCCCCCTCCTCACAGAACACTTGCCAGCGAAGGCTGAGATAAGAACTCCAACAAATAAGCTGGCATTAAGGTCCAACACTGTACAAGCCAACTTATTCCTTCCCGCTCACACCCCTCACCGACTGTCCCCTTCCCGCAAGATGGTCTTAAAAAACCCAAGGAGGGCGGTCTTAAAAACCAGAAGAAAGCAGAGCATCAAGCAGTCTGGATTCGTGTTTATTGAAGCCAGTAATTAAAGACGTCCTCGTTTTGCCAGCACTAGAAAGCAAGGTTCCACATGACTGCATACTGCACCTGGGTAAAGCCATACAACTGGACTAAGGTTGGTTTCATACATTTGCAGTCCTAATTGTAAGTTGGGAAAAAAAAAAAACCAAAAACAAACCCCAACAAAACTTAGTGTACAGGACAGTGAACTTTCATTTACAGCATGTATATTGTTAAGTTCATGATGTACAGAGCAGTCGCTTTCAACGTAGTTAAATTAAATAAAGTACGAAATTCAGTTTCAACAGGTTGGTTTGTTTGTTTGTTTTTTAAAATGCCAATAAAAAAAGTGCAAACTTAAAATCAAGCAGCATAACCACAGCATTTTTATGGAGGGCCAATCTTTAAACTCGTCTATTTGCTTCAAGTCGAACGCTTTCATCTTTTCTGAGCTTAAACATGAACAGTAGATGCAGTCACTGTAATGCATATAAATACAGTCATAGAATAGTCGAAACAGTCTGCCATACAAGTGGATCTGCAAAGAAAACCCAAGTTTCACTTGAAAACAAAACAAAAGATAAAATAGGTAAAGGCTGTTTGCAATTTGGCCTTTGGTTCCAATGCTTGAAGACACCAGATAACAACTGCGCCGCTCACCAAGGCCCGGGGGCTCTGGCGCCCACGGGATGCTACATCACTTCCAGCTTCCTTCCCAGAAACTAGGAGCATTCACTTGCGCTTACAAACCCGAATCTGTTTCTCTTTTGGCAGAAGCATCTTTCTGCAGAGCTGCCAGGGTACCAGGCAGCAGCGCTTTGGATCGATTTTAGGAGATTGAACAGTTTTATTGAAGCGGGAAGTGCTTCTGTTTTACGTTTGAGCCGTATTGCTAGAGAAAGTGCTCGTCCGGTTAGACCACCCAAACAAACCCCAGGCAGTTTCAGACTGAGGTTTCCAATCAGACACGTTTGCAATTTTCCTGTGGAGTGTCTGATGTTTCAGTCTCCGTTCCCAGTGTCGGGCGGGCGGCCCCTCGGTACCCTCTGGCACGGGGACGTGCCACCGGCACCCCTTACACCAGGAAATACGCCCGCGGCACCCACCCACAGTCCAACTGTGAGCTAAACACCTGCGTAGCTGCAGGTCATACCGTTGATTTAAAAACCAAAATAAAAGTTAAAAAAAAAAAAAAAAAGGAAAAAATATAATATTTTTGACAAAAAACCTGGCACAAATAACATACTCCTGTTAATGTTTGTCGAAGAGGCAAGTAAATACTCTTAGCTTTCTAGATAACGTTTAGCAGACGTAGAAGAACAGCCTCTGGCTGCACCAGAGGTTTGGAGTTAACATCCAGCACTGTGTTAGTGGTCAATCTAATCCCGTGTGTTTCAGTAACAATATATATATTAGGGCGGTTATATCCAGACAGCAGGTTTAGTACAACAAGTTCGTAGCAATAAAAAGTAAACTCTGCATAATTCAAATGGTGGTTTCTTCCCTTCGGCGTTAAGAGCACAGAATACGCTTGGTATTTGTTTTAATTTCTGGTAGTGTGTACACGGAAAACAAGCAATACCGTCGAGAAAATCAAAGTGCCATTTCAGTCACCAGAGCAGGTTCGTTTTTGTAGAGAAGGATGGTTTTATGTGACCACGCACAGAGCTCCGTTAGAGCAACGGGGACAACCACAACCCACCTTTCCAAACGAAATGCTACATTAAAGGAAATTCGGGAGGAGTTATGATGCTCACCCCGTACACGGTCACACTCTGGAGTTGGCTGCGCCCGCAGCGGTTGCGGTTGGAACTGGGGCCTTCAAAGTTGTTGTTTTTTGTCTTTAAAAACCTCCACAGGTGTAAGGCAGGAATTCCTTTTAGCTCAGTAGCTAAGGTGTAGTTACAAAAAAAGTATGAAAAAAAATAAATACTGAGAGTGTTCTGTAGCACATTTCATTATGGGAAATGATACATCACCCACCATTCTTCATAGGCAGCCTCTTGGCAGTTAAAAAAAAAGGCAGAAGCTATCAGAAAACAGGATTTAAAATTAAATACAAGTCGCCAAACTACTGATTTTAAAATAAAACCAAACAGTGACTGTTTGTACTACAGTGCACAAAAAGTTCAAGCACCTTCTAAAGACACGTCACGCGCTGTGCCAGGCACTTGGATCTAGACAAGGTATGCTTTCTCCCTTTGTCAGCTACACCAGAAAGGGCATCCACACTCTCCGACTGGTTTTAAAAACTAAAACAAGATTTATAACAAGACTAAATTCCCATGATGCTTAGTGTTTGGCCTGGAATTCTCCCACGTAAAGCAGTCTTTTGAAAACAGTGATTATTCCCCCCCCGGCGTGAACCACAGGGTGTAACGACATCGCTCCTCTCCAGCCAACCCAACATTCTAGTTTCTCCCTGTCCCAAATCCCTTTTCCCCTTTGAGGGCTCCATTCCCCACCCGGGCGCCTTTCACCCAATCGCTGCTCCGCTCCACCACCACCACCACCCCCCCTCCAAGCGGGGAACGCCTTCGCAAACCTACAAGTGGCCAATTCCAGTAACTCTGCAGGAGGATTTCAGTTCTCCGTCTCTCTCTCTCGCCTCCTGTGCAGTCAGCAGTAGTATTTTAGTAAGAATTCCCCCGTTTTGCTTCTCTTGTGTTCTTCGCGACAGGAAACGCAGCTGCACCTCCAAACCCCAAAGAATTGCCCTATATAAACTCTAAATGGTTATCGTATACAGAGGGATTTTATATGCAAACTTCCTGAATGTGCACTTTTTACTGGGACAAGGCAATGATGTAGTAAAGCTCATTTCCCCTGCCCCGAGAAAACTGATAGCATCTGCCATAGCAGAAAATTCCTGGTCTTATCAGATCAATATACATAGTTATTTGGTCATTTACATATGCGGGTTTAGATGCGCTATCAAGCTTCGTTCTCTGTCGGAGGAGAGTTTGTTGTTACCATAGAGTCTGGCTTGCGAGTCATCCTGTCCAACTCCTCCTGAACGTTCGTCAAAACTGTTTTTTGTCCTAAAAAAAATAATAAGAAGGACCGTTAAAGCAATCCAGTTTCGAGGAGACGCTTTAATCAACGAGGACGATGGCTATTAGCTGACAACAGAAGATTGAGTTGCTCACTATTTCGCCACCTGGCCAAGATCACGGGGCCTGACACGACGCAAGGTAACGTCTGCCTCAAGACTGATGAATACCAAGGTTTGGTTCATTTTAAAGAAACAAAATACTGAATTTTACAGCGGCATCAAGCACAAAAGCATCGCTGAAATGTTTCACAGCAACTACTGTTTCAAAACCAAGAGTTTTCTATAAAAATGAACCGCGCCCAACTCTCTTATCTGTGCCGATACGAAAGCCTTCGTTTAGACCCAGATTTGAGCCCCAAATTTTCCAAGTTAGGCAGAACACCTGCTAAAAACTCATGTTTGCTTGGTCACACTCATACTTGCCACGTTTTAATATTAAACGACTACCAGGAAGAAGCCTTTTTATGTCTGCAGACAACGCTTCCCTTCAAATACGGGGACAGGAATTGCATATTCATGTAATCTCTCCGAGCAGTCATTTCAAAGGACTTCAATTGGAACCAGACACACCAAAGTATTTCGTGGCAAGGCCTATCTTACATTTCTATATCAAGACTCCAAACTTTTCAACAATTCTCTCACTGAACCCTTCACTTTGATTCTCTCTTTCTGTGAATTTTAAACCCACAGACAAATTAATCGAGACAATTAGAACGATATATTCTAACGCTTAGAGCATACAAGCATTTAAGATTAAAAAGCCATATTTTTAGACAAAAAGTAGATTATATAACCATGTACAGCTTCCTTACATAGCCAAAGAATTTAACAAGCATCTGTTTTCCAGCTCAAACGTGTGTGAAATATTAGGTGGATTTTTTCCAGGGTACATGCTGAAAACATTAAGGCGGCAAGATCGGGCTGTCGGAGATTTAAGTGGTTTTGTCTTTGTACTTGGGGAAAAAAACAAGTTAAAAGGTTACCTTTAATCACTAGAGAGGTTTAGATTTAAGCACTAGTCACAGGCCACAGTACTCTTAATATCATCTATCCAATGGATGAATATTCAAATAAAATTTAAAAATTAGTACGTTCCCTGTACTATAACTTCCAGCACTGGACACTTCACAGTACCTCAGAGTTAAAAAACCCTAAACCAACAAAACCCACCCAAAATTCTTGCTGAAACAAAAGTAGGTCGAAACAAAAACTGTGGCTTGCTTTTTTTTTTTACTGCTAGATGCACTGCACCCCGAGGCCTCCAGAAGAACACCAGCACCCGGAGGCCGCCTCCCGCAACCCCCTCAGACTGGGCAGGAAAACCATCACCCAGTGGTTCCGCGATCCACGGGTTTATCTACTTCCCTTCACCACCACCAGAGGCCAACACCAGAGGAGAAGAGCCCCTTAAGAAAGCACAAGCTTTCCCCCTCAGCTCTAAAATAAATTGAAACTTGCTTTCAGTTTCCCTACAAAAATACTGTCAGGGACAGCAATGGCTGTAGTCAATTAGACACGTGTTGGGCAGTTCCATGTGTTCTCCTTTCCAGGGAACTCGAGTTCTTTCCTTACTGGAACAGAAGGGTGAAAGCAAATCTTAGAATCCACAAGACTCTTCTAGTGGGTATAAACCAAGTAACTCTCTAAGAAGCTCATACAAATAAAAAATAAAAATCCACCACAGAACCCCCCAACTGAAGTTCTTTCTTTGAAATATCACGGTCTACACAGGGAAGAGTCCAGACACACCAAGGGAAATGAGATGGTGGGGAACTGCAAGGACAGGGCAGGTTTGGCATCACCCTTACATTGCAGGTGATGACACAAGTCTGGGGTCAGTAGATCATCTCTCAATAATTTAGTAGTGAAATCATTCTGAAAGGAAAGCTCCTGAACCATAAGTGTAATGGGAACGCCAATTTCAAAAGGAAACAGTTAAATAAAGTAGTAATTTCTCATATGGAGTTTCAGGAGGAGTTCTGTACAGGCACCCAGTATCCTGATGGCTTTCTTTTATCTTCACCTGAACTGGTGCCATTACTTCCCAGCACACACCCACCCCATCAGTGTCGTCAGCTGTGCTGGACCACAAGCAAATACTGAATAATTAAGAGAACAACTTCCAGGTGTCGTAAGAAGTCCCAACTCATTTAACCTTGAACTCTGGAGAGATTTCAATAGTTTGCCTGGAAACCAGTCCAAAACCCAATAAACTCCATTTCCTTCAAGCACCAGTTAAGGAAGGAAGGAACGTTGAAGTTAAAAAAAAAAATAAAATCAATGTAAATCAGCACTTTCTGAACACGATCAAGACTCAAACACTGTTTCCATCCCAGCTGTCAAACACCCCTCAAAGAACCAAGTTCTAAGAGGCTTAACAGAAGCCCTGGAGCTGTGAAGTCGCAGTCGTTTCGCTCTTTTTTTGTTTTTTCCAAGACGGCACGCTTTGGCACTGCCATCAGCTGAGCTCTGTCACTGACCAGTTTAAAAGATCCACGCGATTCGACCAGTGTGGGCCAAATCGAATCTCAAAGACCAGGAAAGCAGCGGCAGCAGAAGGGCAGTACCTGATTTCTTGGCTGTACTTTGTACTCCTCCAGCACCAGGACTCCCGGGAGAGCCAGTCTTTTTGCTCAGCAGACTGTTAAAGAAACTGGCCAAGACACCTTCGCTTGCAGCATTATCTGATCAGAAACCAAATACAGAGAGCAGCAAATGGTTACTGCTGGTAAAGGACAGAACTTATTGGTTACATACACACATAACTCTTACTAACAACAGAAATAAACCTCCAGCATCAGAAAGTCTCTCCTTGCTCAGTTTAAAGACACTTGTCCTTTACACAGTGTGGCAAAGTCTGAGAAGAATATTACTGCTCTTCTGCAATAAGGGCAGTAATCTAAATATTTGAAAAATATTTAATCTACATACGGGAAAAATAACAATATTTGAAAAAAAGGGAGGAAAAAAAAAATCAGACTTAAAGCTACCTCATGAATTCCTTCCTGTTATTAAACAAGCTATACCACCAGTGAATAAATTCCACAATCTTTCTACAAAAGAGGATTATTTTTCTAAGGGAAATAACACATGATAAAAAAAAAAAACCCAAATGGTAAAATGCTTATTCATACTTTTAATATTTGGATCTGGTTTCTTAACTGATGTTATTGGTGAGGCACTGGGTACGTTGGCGGGACCAGCTCTGCCTTGAGTTCTTGGGGATCCTGCAGGGCCTCTTGCAGGAGATTCCTTAAAAAAAGTCCAAATCATAGGAATCAGAGAACTTAAACGGATGAGTTACATAAAGCAAATGTAAGATTAGACACAAATTGCTTTGTAAACCTTTATAGTGGCACTGCAGTGTAGGCACACTGGGGAAAAATACCCCAAAAACCCACTGGTTATTTTGGGCCCGTGTCTCCACCCAAAGAGAGGAGGAATCGTTGCGGGGAATTTTCAGTTCAATAACCCCCAGATATTTCCGTGTCCCCACAGCAAATTAGAGTGAAGTAATCTATAAGCAACAGTTTAAAAATACTGCTACTTTTTAAAAACTACTCTCTGCAGTTTGGGGAGACTGTGCATTTTACAATTACGAAATGAACCTCTACAGGTTAGAATCGTTCCCTCTTCCCGAGAAGGAAACAAAGCACCTCTACTCCTCTCTGGGATCTACTTACTGATGCTCTTGTAGGCGTTGCTGGCTGTTTGGCAAGGAATGACTGCAAAAACAACAGATTAGAGAGTATTAAATACATTTCAGAAAACATAAAAGAATAAAATACAGATAATCTGATTAACCACTAATTTATTTCATCGTTTTTTCCTGGTATTTACACGCTTCCTCTCCAGTATTTACATACTACCAGACTTTACCGCTAGAGGACAGAGTTAAAATGAGTGAATTAACTTCAGTCCTTTGTCTTACAGCAGCAGTTCCAGAACTATGGGCCAGAAGCACAGACACCCGGCTCTGTAAGCTCCATGATATTTATAATTAGCTGGGCAGGAAAGTGTTATTGGCTGGTTTAAACAAGAGCAGTAAAAAAGAAAAAAACAAACCAAAAAACCACACCAACAAAAAACCCCAAACCAAGATCCAACCAAAGCCAAGTCTGACACCTTAGAAGTCTTTCAAGCCTCTGGCTGTAAGAAAATTGCATTGCCAAGACGTTCTGTTTCAAAAGCATTTATATTTTACACATCAACGCATCCAGGTTGTGAAACTTCATGTTAACTTCTTGCACTTCTCCCTTGAAATTTAAATTACTTCTCAGTGTTATTTTCCTTCCAACTCGACAAGGTAAATGGCTGCACTTTCTACTAGTTTTTTTGTTAAAGGAAAAAAAAGTCTTATTTCACAACTACATCTGAATTTGGAAAGCTGAGGAGTGGCTGTTCTGGTGGTTCACATGAGGAATGAAAAACTGAAGGCAGCATCAATGGAGAGCTTAAAGTGACGTCTTATTTCATAAGGACTTGTTTTCTTTCTTCCGTTCTTACCTGCTGCTTCATAAGAAATACTTGTTCATCTTCTGCTGCCAGCTCTTTGTCATGGACTAACTGTTGAACAAAATATTTTGTTATTAGAAGAGCTGAAATTACTCTAATGGCTTTTATGTTGGTTCCCAACCCCCGCTTTTGATCACCAAAAGGCAAGTCCGTAATACTCGTATTTACTTTAAAAAAAACCCAACAAAAACGAACCACAAACATCCTTCATTTGTCAGAGTACTAACGTTAAAACTGTAATTTAAAAAAATAAATATTGTAAGTGAATGGAGCAGAGGAACATCGATTTGCAGATACTGGGGCTTCAGTTAAAATCATTAAGTGTGTAAGAAAGTTGTGAAAGAAACCTTCTGGTTTCTGGTAAATTTCATTTACAATTTTCCACACCGCCCCTTGTAGGTGTATTCTATTGCCATGTGCCTACAGTGACTCGGGAAGTAATTCAGGAAAAATTAGCAATGTACAGAACTGATACGCATTATTTACCACTCTTGCTTTACACAAATGAATCTCTCATTAATATATTAATACAATTGTGATATCCTGTCGTCTTTTACAAGGTAACCTCAGTGCCCCGGATGCACATATGTAAATTCTTCAAGTCCTACAACATTCTCTGTTCTCAAACAAGCATCTTCGGCCCCACGTGTGTAAAGGCTCGTGGGAAATGGCTGGTTTTGGACAGACTTTCATTCGCAAAGGCAAACCATTTCTGCATTTGCTTGCAGTATTTTAAGTAATTTGAAAACGAAAGCCTGATGCTTCACGCATTTGGATACAAACAAGTATTACATTTAGATTGAGAGTTCTTCATTATTAGTAGCTACACGTAGCCACTCGAGCAAACTGCACTTCTTAGTCAAGGAGCAGGGAAGAGATCACCCCCTTTTTACCTTTCTTACAGGAGGTTTCACAATGAAGTCCTCGTACGCATCTTCTGGTTTCACTGTAGTGAAGTTTTCATGTAAGATGGCAATTTTCTTTTCATTGTCCCAACCAGCAGGTCTATAACAAGAAGGAAAGCAGAAAGATTTGCCTTTTCAGTCGCAAAAAGCACTTCTACAGAGACCATTTCTTTACTGCCCCCTATTTGAATAGGGCAATTTTATTATAGGTCAGTCCTAAACCTCAGCTAAATTCCATAATTACTAAAAGGACAGTGTTTATATAGTTAAGTAACCCAAGTAACATGCACTAAGTTGATTTTTAATTCAGGGTTTCAGAATATGGACATACGAAGCTTTTGAACAACACAAACCATTCAAGTTATATATAAGCTATATGAAGCATAGTGCTTAACAGCAAGCAACCTGACAGCACGCTGCCTACACAACTGACTTACATAAAAACGGCATCCTTTTCTACCACTAAGGCAGGTGTGGTAAACTGAAAACCGTATGTTTTATGTACAATGTACTTATACAACAGATCAAGGTTCTTTTCCTCCTTAACCGATGTATAAATCAAGGCAGCCCCATCTGATTGTTTATTTAAGGAAAATTATATTATAATTGAAAAGCTGTATCTTATGTGAATTTGAAAATAGGAGCTAACAGACACACGTCTACTAGATGTCATTTGGAGAAGCAGCTGAAGGCAGGAGCAAAGGCCATCCAGAATTCAGGGAGAGGGAGTAAAATGGGACAAAAACTCAGGCTACTTCTCTTTAACATACCCAAGTTACCTACCCTCTCTGGGCACCTGACTTTGGAAAAAGTCAAAAAACTTAAGGTACAGCTGAGGTCTCACACTTAGGTGGAAACTGCAAGTTCTGAATGGAAAATCTAGAAAAAACACTTCACAAAACGCAAGACAAGTCCTTTGTAAAGGAACAAAAGCTCCATATCCCACGCACAATTTGAGCTCTGTAAGTTCCACACGCTTCTCACCATTTTCAGAACGAGTGCTACACAGTAAATACCAAGCAATCATGGAGTGCGATTTCTCAGATTTACTTTATGTGCCATTCAACACCAAAAGGTATTTTCTCGCTTCCAGACTACAGGCAGCCTCTGCGGAGCAGGAAAGGATACACTGTAAGCAGAACCGACGGATGTGTGACTGAATGAAGTCAAAGTGTTCTTCTCTGTAATCGTGCTCCTTCTCTAATACGCTCACCGCGTCGCACTGGAGGAAAGGCAGGAAAATGAAACCAAAAAAATGCAGTCTTTAATCCCAGCACATCTTAAAACGTTTTCCTTAACATTACACACACCATATTTACTTTGAGTCTTTGGTTTTAAAATGACACCGATAAATTAAAAGATAATTACCACGTAATTGATAAGGTTATTACTCTTCTGCAAAATTAAGAATAGACACTGATGGCGCAGGCTTAGTTTTTAAGACAAATCCCTTTACTACTAATCCAGAATTGGTTTTGCATGTCAGTATAAAGCATGTCTTCTAAAAGAAAAGTAATTACACTTTTCCACTGCAGCAAAAAGAGCTAGAAACTCACTTTTGTACAAACCACCAGCACAGGAATCCCCAGGTTGTGAGTCAGCACATTTTCTCCAAGCGGCAAAGAAACGTGTTCATCCTCTTGGCCAGATGAAGGGCCTCGTCTCTGCGGGGACCCTTGGTAGCCTTCTTCAGGTTCTACGTACTCTTGAAACTCCTTGATAACTATGAAAAGAGAGATCTTCTTCAGGTATAGCCAAGGATCTAGTTGTTTTTTTTTTTTTAGTCTTTTCAAGCCATAATTAATCTAGGCATCTCGAGGTTTTTTTCCTTTTAGGATGAGGCCCTAGATGAGAACAGAGTGCCAGCTTGTTGTCCCTTCAGACACGAGTGTTCTCCTCCTCCAAAACTTTCAGCAAGGAAAAGTGCCATTTGGAGCTATTGCAAATACTTAAAACCAGCTGGGAGAGCTACAGAACACACAAACACACCTCCCTCCACATGATGCAGTACATTTTCTGTTGTCAGCTCCCCTATAATGTAAGTGCAGTTTAGGAACCCAGCCTCTGCTCAGGGCAATTTGTACCTGCTGTTGGAAGACAGCGGGGTGAAAACGCCAATGGACACAGAAACCACCAAGCTGAAACAGCCACTCTTTATTACAAACTATTCCTCAAGTTTCTGAGGAATAGTTTGTATTCACTCTACATTTCTGTTGCGCTTTGCTGTCAATAGAAATATAAAAAAAAAAATACATTTGAGGACTTCTGAACGCTAGCGAACCCTGAAAGGCCTATGAAACAGCGCTCTTTTTGCACACTGTGATCTCACACACGCTTTATCAAACCCAGGCTGCGACGTCCAGCTTTAACGTCCTTTTCCTGGATGAAAGCCACAGAGCAGACAAATCTGGTCCTGGCTGTCCCCACTCTCCCTGGCACAGCGCTTCCCTCCTGTGACACCCCCACCTGGAGCCTCCCTCTGCCCCGAGGAGCCTGGGGGCTGCCCCCATGAAGGCATCTTTATTTCAGAGGCAGTGGGATCCATCTGGCTGGACGTACTGTAAGGAGATCTCTCTGAAAAAGCTCCCCATCTCCAGAGCATTCACAAAGAGAGCGTTGTTCATCCATCCACCCACGTGCCAGGGGAGGAACTGCCACTCTGCTGCCGGGCAGCTGACACTGCTGAGGCTTAGGAAGTGGTAAAAGCTCAGAAAAACCTTATTAAAAAAAAAATCTTGCAAAGTGAAGGCATTGCACCTTTTCAGAACAGAACCATTCCCACCACCGAACAGGCACAGAGAAGGAAGAACGAATCAGAAAAGCACTTCTGTTTAAAGCTGCACAATCTACAATTTCTATTAGAAATTTAAAACTGGGTGATTCTTGTGAAAAAGTATTTTCTTTCTCTAGTCCAGAGAAAGGCTTAAAAAAAAACCATCAGAGATGACCCTAAGACTTTCAGCCACCCATTCAAGATATCCCAAGGGCCAAGGAAATAAAAAAGAACCTCAAATGCAGTTGCTTTTAAACGTGGGGAGGCAGTGCCTTCTGGTGGAGAGGAAGCAGCAACGCTTTCAGAGGGACTTTCCTCCAGTACCATTTCATACTCAGCAACTGGAAATCAAAATTCCATTATACATTCTGCATATTAAGGACATTTACCGACTATCTCACAGAAAGCAAATTAATTCCAGAGCATTTAACTAGAAGAGGGTTTAAAGAAAGTACTGATTTCATTACTCGGACTCTTCGGAGCTCAGGATAGAAAAAATCCTATTGAGGACAAGTATATGAACAGCAGTTAGAAGAGCACCACTTACATCCACTACAATCATTCAGATAAGCCTCTCTGGCTTAATCAGATGTGAAAGAATATTTGACAATATGGCTCTCAATCTGCCACAGCACTGGAATCAGACAGTATCAGTTCCCTAGATTCTGTTCATATCAAAGCAGAAAAATCTTCTCTTCACTAAGATAAAACCCCTCAAATCGGGGGCAAGAAAAGCCTCTCTTGAAAACATTATGTCTTTAACGGTACGATACAAATTCAAGACCCCCCAAGAATTTTACTAATACAGATGACAGCAAACGCAACAGAGAAACGTCAGCAATCTGACGGCACATCCTTACAAATTCCTGCTGTGTGGGAACGCAGACCATTGTCCGAGAGCCCCGAGATTCCCAGCTCTGCCTCTCCCAGGAGGAAGCGGTACCCAACACCTGCATCCCAGGTGGTGACCGACACGGCCAGATCGCTCTGGCTGATCCACACATGGAGGGAGAAAACACGTCACTCTGGAGCTGAGCATTATTTATTAAAACAATGCACATGGTCCAGCATCAATCCCCAACAAGCGTCTGAGAAATGCTGCAGAACACGCCTGTTTTTCCCTCCACATAATTAATATTAAGAAATCACATTTTATATGGTACGGGAAATAACTCTTCTCTTTATTAAGGAGGAGAAGACAATTACTTTGGTTTAATTTTTTTTTTTTTTTAAACAGGAAATAACTAAAATGACACACATAAAATAGGAAGCCAGAAAACCAACCATTTATCTGACAAATCACTAACATTCTCCTACCTATCAGTAAGGTCAAGTACTAGGAATGGCCTATTACACTACAAAAATTATCACCAGGTGATGCTATGTCAAAAACCCTGCACTGCAGTGTGTTAATCCACCTGCCAAACCTGTGACTTATCCAGGTGAAAACCCCTTTATTTAGCCTTTTGCTAAATAAACCAGCAACCAAATGCAAGTTTCCAAGTTCAGTGTTTGGGTCCCGTGTTACTGCTCATTTACACGAGCTCCTGAAAGCCAGCTAGAACAAGAGCAGATGCAGCTTCATGTCCCAAGAGCAACTGACTCTCACGTACCACCAAGAAAGGGATCCACAATTCGTCTCAGGTTAGTCTCCTTGTTCTAGTAACAACAAAATTCTTGGTCTTATTTAAGTGCAATAAGGAAATAGCAGGAAAACAGCACAACTTACTGATCTGGACAAATGACAAACACTGAACAGCGGAACAAGAAAAACACAGACAAGTTTTCGGGGACAATCATTCTGCATTTACACTCAATTTCACATCCAGTTCACACAGGCTTCAGCTTTGTCTGTGCACCATCTTTACTGATCGTTAAGTTTTAATCTCGTGAAAAGAATTCCTAGACAAGAGATGACTGAGCAAAGGAAGTTTCTTTTACCTTTTAGCTTAAGAATCCTTTCAGCTGTATGTCAGAAAAAAAAAAAAAAGGCAAAAAGGCAGAGAATGTGAAATTAATTCAGCTTGAATGGGACACTACTTTGTTTTCAGAAAAACGTTACTGTGTTTCGTGCCTTTAGCTTCCAACGCTCCAGAAAACATGAACAGAACAGCCATTTTACCAGCGTACTTCCCTTCTGCAATCCTTGACTCTTGATAGTTGTCTTTTCTGCTTTGCTGTCATAAACAGGGAGGCAAAATTTAGAACTTCCCTGAAATAATTAATCAAATGCGTCCTGTATAAACAGTGATTCATCATAATTGAGAATGAATTAAAATAAAACATTTGAACGAACATTATTTATCCGAATCTACATTAATCAAACTTTTAGTGAGGAATTTCCAGAGCAGCGCAGTGGCAGGAGTGAGCGCAGACGAACAGTGCTCTTGGCATACTCTAAATAATTCCATTTCTTCCAAGATAACTTGATGCTTCCGTACGTGTGCCCTGCCTCCCATTCTGGGAGCGCTTTATCACAAAAGGGAAAACCTCTCGCGTACCAGATGGAGCCCCACGTCACCCCGCCAGCAAAGACAAGAGCTGGTGTATCAAATGGCAAACACGAGACAAAAGGCTGGGTGGAGAGAGGCCACGGAAACCTCGAGAGCAAAGTTCATTCCATTGGGAATGGTCAGACAACTACAGGATTTCTGAAAACTGGTCATAAGATCCTAGCAATGGAGAAAGGGCAACCCCAGCACCTGAAACTGGCGTTAGCGGGATAATGCTAGAAGATGCTTCCTCAGGGTCAGCAAGACTTGCTGTGACCCAGTTGCTGGTCACACTGGTCACACTGGGCCTGGCCCACCTGCTCACAGCCAGAAGCAAGCATAGGGGAATATGGATCTACACACTGAAGTCAAGGAGCACACTCCTCTGCCTGGCGTGACACTGCGGTGGGGCTTTACTGGAATGAATTGAGCACATCTCTTCATCCTGCACCTTCTTTCTAGGTTTCAACAGCCTACTTTGCATATGCACTTTATTATCCCCAATTTTTCATATCCAGGCTACTACAACACAACAATTCTCCATTTTTTAAGCTGTAGCTTAGCTCAGGAAGAGGAAAACTTTGCTGGTGTATTTTTATTGATGGACTGTAGTCACAAGGCGTTCTTCAGGCACGTGTGCTCTACACTGTCCGAGCACTTACACTGATATAATTTGCTGTTAAAGAGAATTGCAGCTACGATGGCCAGCGCTTTGAGCAGAGATCTGGCCTCAGGGCCAGTCTGCAACAACCTGGAAGACAAGCATCTGAGATGACACACGTGTCCTACACATGTCTGAGAAAAGGACCGAGAGGGAAGTGTGGGAGTGGAGAAACTGAGGCCCCTGTTCTACTTGCACGCTGATATGGGACCAAACTTCACCTCTATATTTCATCACAGGATGGCCACAAAGTCCTGCAAACATGAGAATTAGGCAGCTCTTGAATTTTCTTTTTCCCTAGACTCGATTAAACACAGAGAAACAGAAACCAGGAATTTCTATGCTAATTTAGAAAGAAATTGTTTCGAATAATTTAGAAATCTCGAAGACAATGCTAGAGGAATGCCTTCTCTGCTCATGCTAACGCTCTGCCATAGCCATAACCGGCACCTCCACACAGTACACTCTCAGTAAAGGCTGAAAACAATTCTCTTCCAAAAGTAAAAATTTGAGTGCACAAATACTATGTTTATTTGAATTGCCATAAAATTTAGTGTGTCTCAGGAAAGCGCAAATAGGGTCAAAGCTGATCTATTTTGAGACTGGAATTGCTTTTCCATCTCCTATTCCCCCAAAAAAATTCTCACATACACAAAAAAAACCCCAAACTTTTTCCCTTAAAAGTTGTCAGATTTTTTTTTTTTTAAATATATAACCTGGTGATCAAACTCAGGTGGAGTCAATCATTAAGTTTAAACTCCAGTTAACATGCTGCAGGCACAAGCCTTTTGGGAAAGTAGTATTTAGCATTCCGAAGTGAGATGAGCTCTACAAATCCATGTGAACGCTCGCATGCCAAACACATTACACCGCTCCCGAAAGGGAATCTAAGCAGCAACGAGACACTCTTTGCAAGGTCTAAATTCTCCAGCACAGTAGCCACAGCAAAAAGAGCAACCAACAAGGATGAGGGCGAATCTACACTTCAGCTGAAAAAGAATGCATGTTGCTAAGGTCTTTTCCACCCAAGGAATTTATTTTGGAGTAATTCAATATCAAAACAGAAAAAAAACCAAACCAAACCCAAGCTCAAGAAACATTTGAAACTATTTTAGGAAATAAAAGAAGCTGCAGGAAACAATACCGCGGCGATGAGTGCTTGCCAAGTGCCAGATTCTTTCCTGACAGATATGCCAGGAAAGAAAGTTAATTTATACAACGTTCCTGAAGCCACAGGGTTGGGATGGCTGTAGTGAGAGACAATCACATGTACTGGGACTACAGTCTGAGGCTCTGGAAAAAACAAGGGCAGAGAGACCTCCTGGAAGACAAACCCCGTATGAGAATGGGACCTGGCTTAGACAGGCAGCTCACTGACACTGGATTTTGTGACTATTTTAAAAAGTGTGATTCTGTACAGAGTTAGTTTTTTAAAAATCAAATTATCAAAATCTTGTTACTGCAAGGGATTCAGACTCTTAATTCACCTGATGATGTGGTAGCGCAGCAAAACTGGAAGACTTGGTTTAAAGCCAAATAGTCTATTTGAATTAGAGCCATAATCACAACGTCACAGTAATTCTTATCCAACCCATTCACAAAATGCTAATCTGAAGAGATTTATCATTACAAAAGAAAGCCGTGAGAGCTAGCAAAAAAAACCAAAACAAAACATAACAACAACAAAAAAAAAAAGGACAAGAATGTATAGATGCATGAAGACTTACACTTCTGTTCCATGTCTCTCATCTCTTCTGGAGGAATTTTCATCTTATCAATATGTTCTTGCAAGACACTGGCCCATTTCTGTAAAGACTCCATAACAGTCCAAGGTCTAGACATATCAGCCACAAAGACTACAATGGTGTCCTGCAGGGACTCTGCAGAAACTGCAAACTTCAACAGCCCTTTATGGTACAAGTCTCCATCCAGGATCCAAACATTGCAGCGAGTATGATCTGAAAGGAAAAGGTACAGCCATAACTCAAGAGATGCCAAACTTTTGCTTTCCTAGGAGTAAAGAGATGATTAGTGACAAATGAAAGGCCAAAGCCCAGCTACCAGCACATCTTGCCTGTTTACTTTTTATACATGCATCAATATCTACATTACCCAGTAAATACTTTCATTTAACTGGATTTTTTCCTGGTTCAGAATCTTTCAGTTTAAAAAAACAACTTCTGTTCTTTGCCTTTTACTAAGGACAGCTGACACACTGTTTTTTAGACACCGCACAGCATTCCTGAATTTTAAATACATATATTCTAAGTAAAATTGGAGTATGTGTGACACATGCGTAGCTCTGAGTTCAGAAGGGGGTGGTTACAGCCGAACCCCCCAGAGAAGCCTTCGCTGTCCCTCAGACACATAAGCTGGTTTAACATCTCTCAGCAGAAATAAGCCGCAAACGAGATAGAGCCAATAAGCAGCTTAGGTTTCCAGCACAGGAGTAGGAGCAGCAAATACATGATAAACCACAACCCACCAAACTTTAAAGTTGTGCTACCTGCTCCTACTTCTCACTGACTTGCTGACTCCTTACAAAGGAGTATTGGCCAAACATCTGGTATTTTAGTTTTTGTGTTCCTCCCCTCCAGTCTTCTGACAGTGATTAGGTATTTTTTTGCTGAAATGCGAGGTGGGGAAGAGGGAAAAATGAGCTGGGACAGACAGCTGGCAGAAGATTTACCCCTAACATATGCAAGAATAGAAGAAACTGAAAAGGGAGCATCATCCAGGAATGATGTGACAGATACTCTGAACAACTAATTCTGTCCAAATTAAAAAAAAAATAATATTACATTATCCTCAGCATCTCCTTATGAAAAGGAACAACTCCATTTGCTTCTATCTTCTGGACTCTTCCTAGTCCCTCTTTCAAAGTATTCCCTATCCTACTACAGCTCTCCAGAGGGAGCAGGGGGTCTCCACAGGTATTACACACCAGCTATGTGAATTCAGAATTACACAGATCAGCAAAACAAGCCAAGATTTTTCAAACAGTCATCAAGCTTCGCAATTATTCTGCCTCACTACATTTTCCTGCCCTGTGCCCTAAACCTTTTAACTTCACAAAATAAACCCAGTTGCTGCTGCTGTCATAACTTTAAGAAAGAATCCATCAGGATCAAAGACACTGGCTCTAGAAAAAGGAAAAAAAAAAAAAAAAAAGAGATATACATACTACCTTTCTAATCAGGTCTTGTGTAAAATTACTGAACAGCCAAGTTACAGCCAGATTACATCAGGATGTCTGTGTGGGCAGGCCTCACTTAGCACTTGTGATGCTCCTGCTGTCAGGCTGCCGTGAGACATTCCAACAGCAGCCAGGACAGACAGGCCCTCAAGATCTTTTAACTTAAAGATCTTCTTTCTTCTAGCTGTGGATCCATCCTTTGCACTAAACACTTTGGATAATCGTTGTGTATCTAAGAAATCTGCACATTCATCAATTGTTTCCCCCCCTCCCTCCCCACCACTTGAGGACACCATCTCCCTGGTACCACACAGGATTCTCACAGCACTGGATATAACGACCTGAAGCTATTGGAAAGACTGGTGTAAGTGTCTGGAAAAGCAGCAAGGAAGCCAGGACATCATGTGAGCACACTCACAGGCTTATGGTTACACAAGAGTAAATGAAACATCTGCACAGGACTCCCTTATCCTCTGCATTCCAGAAGCATCCTTTGCATATTCCCAAGAGCAGAAATCTACCTGGGAATAAAAGCCCTCTCCTAGGTCTATGGACAACTGTTTCCTTGAAGCAAACATGATGGTTTTGAAAACCAACCTTAGGTCTACCCGTGGTCTATGAAAGTTCACAAGCCTCATCAGCACTTCCATAGTTCCTCCTGTGGCAAGTGCTTTGATCCCAGGAAAGACTTTCACACCTTAGCAAGTAACAAAAATTAATAACTATTCTAATTCACTCCTTTTAAGTCACTTTTTTCAGCCAAATTCTAAAGGTTACCAAGGTTTTGTTTGTTAAACAACTTTGTCCTACTTAAGGATTTAGTTTCTGCTTAACATCTAGAATATAGACTTGAACTAGAATAGAGGTGGAACCAAAATGCAGTTGGAACTATCACTCAAACGAAATCCACCCGCTAGGTAGGCTGGGAGCCTAGCACTCGCACTGAAATGTACTTTAGAAAAAGATAACACTGTATGTAAATGAAAAGTTTTCCTCCTTTCCAACTCTAACCATTCTATTGTTCTACGGCTTGCGACTTGTATTTGCCACAAATACAAATCACATTTAAAAATACAGTATGGGTGGTTCATAGTTTGGCAAGGATGCGATGGCAAGTTCAGCAGCAGCAGATCAAGCTCCAATTAGTCCGATGATGTGAATGGCAGCTACGACACGAGATATCAAACGAGAGCAAAGAGTTACCAGACCCTGTTGGAAAAGCAGGTGCTACCTATTCAAGTCTACTAAAACAGCCGCTAAAACTCCATTCTAATTCCTGTCAATATTTCATTATCCCTTTAGCCATGAGCTTCCAGCTTTGATGAATTTTACTGCAGATGGTTGATTCTGTGAACTGCAACTCCTGCATCTATTCAAAACGTATCAGTGCAATTAGATATCCGTTATCCAAGATGTCAAGAGAAAAAAAACAGGGAAAAACAGTTTTCAAGAGAACTACTTTAAGATGTTCATAAAAAAACCTCCCAGTTTTCCCATTAGAAACTGGTGTACCAGCAGCACTTGGCTCAACCTGGAACAACCAGTCCAACTGGAATATGCATACAGTATCACTGAGGCCAGTCCAAACCTGAGGCAAAACCCATAGACTACTTGATTTTGTTACAAGTAAGAATGCAACAAGAGAATGGCTCTGCTTCATGGGCACATTTGGCAGAGTCAGGAGAACTGCACTGCACTGGTAATTTGAGGCAGTTCACCTCAAAGTTCTCTGCAGTGCTTCTAATTGCCAGGTAACCCATCCAGCACCGCCACAAAACCAGTCCATGGAGGTTTGTCTCACTCTACTGCCTCACTTTAACCCTGCCCCATCGTCACAAAAGTCTGAAAGCTACTCCAGAGATACACATTCTTTAACAAAATTATTCAGTGCCTCTCTGCTGCTTCCAACAAACCAAGACTCTCAGCTCTCAAAAATTAAGGTTCTTCATTCTCGGAGAGTAACCAGCAGAGATACAAAGCACCTACTCACTACAAAGAGAGGCATAAAATTGGCATAAAATGCAGTGGTGATGTGCATCTCACCATCCAAGCTGGGTCCCAGCCTCTGCCACAAAAGAAGCAGATGGCAGTGAAAACCAAAAGGCAGCAGGTGCCTGTGCCAACCAAGGGGGTCCTTCAAAAAAGGGGTATTTTTCTACTCATCGGTTTAAGCTTTGCGTATATAAAAAAATAACAATTTAATCACTGATCTAATCTTTAGGGGAAAAGACAAAAGTAACTGCCAACTAAGACACACACCTAGCAATCGAGAGTAATTCCACTTCAGTGCAGGAGGAGCCAGATTCCAATACCCCTTAAGGAGGAAGGGGCAGGGGAGATAAGAAGCAGTACAGATTTTTCCCTGATATTTCCAAAGGGGGATTTGAGGTAGACTGACTCGGCACTATGACCAAAATATTTCTTCTGGACAGTATAAACTCTTCTGAAATGAAGATAAAACAGGCAAAGGGAACAAAGAAAGCTTCTGGCACCTGGGAGAGAAGTTGCAAAGATCTCACTCCACTGCAGTTTTAGTTACCAGCATCAATCTGACGCCCCTGGAAAACCTTATGGTTTGCAGGTTGGGGTATAATAAGAAGCAGATACCCTCAAGACTGAGTATGTGACAGTGAGCTCCACCCCACTCCTGTTTTCTGTTTCTTCATGGCTTCCAAGAATCGTGGGTCAATTATAAAGGCTTTGTTCCTAAATCTCTACATGAGCAGACATGCATCTAAAGTCTGCAAAGTTCGTAAAGAGGCAAAACCAAGCCTGCCCTAGAGAAGGAAGAGCGTTGTCTTTGCCTGCTGGGAGGTCCTAACCCACTTTGCAATTTATTTTGCTTGCTGATGACACTAATGAGACAGAAAGGAAGGAGGTGTGTATTATTAGATCCTAACACATCCGTTACAGGGATGCATGAAGCCCTGAATTCTCCAGCCAGGTCTGGTAGTCAAAAAGGTCTCTTTTTTCCCTGCTAGTGCTGCCTGAGTTCTTACATCAGAAGTTCTTCTCCTTATCACTGCTAATACTTCTTACTTGCAGATACTCAGAAGGAGCCCAAAAATCATTCCAAAGTCGGGACATCCTTCAGGTTTGACAGACAGCACCAGGAAAAACAGCATACCAAATGCTTTTCTGCTTATAACACCATTCCCTTTGATGTTGCAAGAAGCCTGGTGTCACAGGCTGTCTGAACACTCCTCATCGTAGGGTTCCCCCCCCCGCCTTTGAAGTATTTATGCAGCACTAAAGAAGACTGCGCTTGGTGAGAAACGGTTCTTACGCCAAGAACCTCAGGAACGGCTCGGTACTTCAAATCACAGCACAAAAGAGTTTTAGGAACTGCAAGATTTGGTGGCCACTGAAGATGCAGGCAATGTACTCATCCTTTAATTGTGCCTAACTTAGTACCCAGAGACAGTTTATCACCACGTGAGCGCAGGACCAATCTCCATAACAACCAGTCACATATGGTACTTAATCACTCATGCAAGCCTTCAGTGCATTTCCATTTCCAAAATACCATTATAGGATCTTCCTAGCACTTTTCTTTTCAGCGACGTGGGTGAACCACCACCATCGCTTCCCTCTTCTGCACTACAACTCAGAAGAAAGTGGCAAACGGGAAGACTGTTATTCCCCGTTTTTGAAGAGGGAAACTAACAAAAAGAGGTCCAGCAGTTTGCCCAAAATGAGACAAGCAGAATCAGATTTAATAGCAAGGATAGTGAACTCACTCCCCATCTCTAACCTTTCTAAAAATAGGAGTATTTGGATCATTAAGACCTGCTTTTAAACAGCCTCCTGTCATCATCCCCCTCTCCCATAGCAGAGAAGAGCAATCATCAAGAGCCGCAAGGAGAAAAGACGAGGGGCAAAGAAACAATCTCCAATTTGGGAAACAAAAATACTAATTCTGACTTCATGTTCTGTTCCTCGCTCGTTCAACTCCAGCATCTCCATTACAGTTAACCAAAATACCGCACACAGATCCCGCGAGAAAACACCAAACCCCCCCCCCAAGCCCAAAAATCCCTACTGAGAATTAAATTCTCATGGCCCTATCACTTGCTTCCCACAGTTATCACGGAGTCATACCAAATGACAACCTACCTCCCAATAAGTCAACATCAGCAAATGCACCTGCCCTAAAAGTAAATGGATCCCGAGCGCTGCTCACGTGCACTTTTTCCTCATACACAGGTCAAGCCACAAGAAGGGCAAGAGGGGGAGCGTAGGCTGAACTTTTAAGACACTGATACCGCTTCTAAAACATACCCAACAACGCTGGAATCGACTACAGGGGCGTGACCCAAAACACATTGATGAAACCACAGTTGGAGAAAAAGCAGGTCAGCTGCCTAACTACAGCCAAGAGTTCACATACAAAATGAACTTACCATCTCTGTCTTCATCGTGAATATTTAGATACAAGTATTCCAGCCCTCTTCCCTTCTTGCCGTGCTCTGCTCCCTGGATTTTAGCCATAAGCGTGGTTTTACCTGAACCATCATCACCTGCCAGTAGGTTTTTAC
>VZRU01005962.1:18592-42544 GCA_013398155.1 Pedionomus torquatus
TTCTTTTTTATCCCCCCTTGCTCCCTCCTTTCCCTGCCCCCCCTCTGGCTCCTGCAGCTATTTGTGTTGGATCCCCAACAGTTATCGCTCGGCAGATTTAATTAGGCGTTTGGATGAAACCTGGCGGCTGAGCCTCTGCCGGAGCCGCGTCTGCAAGACCCCCCCAGCCCCACCTTTGCAGTGGGTGGGGGGATGCGGGAGCCCTCTGGGGCTGGTCCCCGGGAGGGGGGGTCTTGCATTCATCTCCACCTCCGGGGGAAAATGTCTTGTGTTCCCAGAGGAGGAGCTGGGGTGGAAAAGGCAGCGCCTTTATCAGAAGAAGCCTCTCCCCGGCTCCTTCTGCCCCGAGAAGCTTCTCCCCGGCTCCTTCTGCCCCGAGCCATCAGCAGAATTAGTGGGGGGGGCAGGGGGCTGGCCATTTCCCTGGTAAATTGCTGTCAGTCAGNCTCCCTGGCTCCTTCTGCCCCGAGCCATCAGCAGAATTAGTGGGGGGGGGCAGGGGGCTGGCCATTTCCCTGGTAAATCGCTGTCAGTCAGCTCGCCCAGCAAAACCCAACATATATATCTTCAATTACCAAGCCCAGAGAGGAGATGGGAGGGGGAAGGCTGGCCTGTGGCCCCCACAGCGTGTGCTGCCGGCTCCTTGGAGCTGGAGGAGGAGGAAGAGGAGGAGGAGGAGGAAGAGGAAGAGAAGGAGGAGATGTCTCCAAACCTGGGTTGTGGCTCTTCCCTGAAGTTTTCCTTCCCCGCCTGTTGTTGGTGCCTTTCAGAAATGAGCTTTGTCTGCCTTCGAAGGTCTTACTCTGGGGTCGAAAAGAGAAAAGCCACCACCAAAGCAAAGCCCACCCCTCGGCGGCCCCTTCCCCCGTCTGCGCTGGCACAAGCGGGCGATTCCCGTGCAATGCCACCCGCACAGCCCTGCTCCGCCCCTGCCAGAAGGCTTTGCTGGGCTTTGCTTCCTTCCCCGCTCTGTTGCACAAATAATTTTAGCCTTTTCAGTGCCTTTTTTGATCGCTTTTTATTTTTTTTCTCCCTCCTCCTTATTGCCGACCAGCAGGACTTGTCCTGCTTGCATTCATTATTTTATTATATTATGTGTGTATAGATTATCGTGTTGTGGGAGAGCTCGATGTGAGTAGGGAGGGGAAGAGAGGGGGAGCTGGGCCTGTGGGGGCGAGCGGAGCTTTAGGGCAGGGGGTAAGATGGCGGCCGGGGCCTGGCTGTGGAGACCGGGCCCGGAGCCATAGAGCGGCGGGAGGTAGCGGGCGGCGGGGAGGCCCCCAGCACAGGGAACGCCAAGAGGCAGCCCCAGAGAGGGAGGGGAAGAGGGTCAAGAGACAACTTTTTGGGCTGGGAGGAGACACGTCGGCCAAGACAAGCTGTGGTGGAGGAGGGTGAGTGACGAGGGGCTGGAAGCGGGGGGCTGACAGGGATGGTGGAAACTGCTTGGCTGACCCCTGCAGCGGTGCTTTATGTACTCATATAAAAATTAATACTGTGTGATGGTGGTGCTGCATAAATACCGGGGTAGAACCCTGAAATGACAACTGGCTTCCATGGCTGCCGTGTGGTGAGGAGCTGCGGCCACTACATGAAGGTGTCCTGTTTCTCTGAGAGGAGGATGATTTCGTACGTGTATATACATCACTGAATTTATGGGCATTTGGGCATACATACGTACCTACTAAAGGACACAAAGAAAACCCGTCAAACTCCCCTGCTATTGCTGGTGACGAGCTCAGTTACACCTTGCTTGGACGCAAGACGGTGGCTGTAGTTACCGGCTGCATCTTTTCACTTGAACAGGTAACGTTCAACCAACTCTTGGTAGCGCCTTAGTTTCTCCAGGGTTAGAAGAAGGAGTGTTGTGAGTTAGAAGAGGGGTTAGAAGAGCGTGCGTCTGCTGTCGTGAGTTATATCTCAGGTATTTTTGTTCACACGTCCTCCAAAAATAAGTTCTTTCTCCAACAGAATGAGCACCACGTCAGCCACCAGTTGTGCCTTGCCACCGCCGCTCGGGCCCGAACAAGAGGACCAAGAGTGCTCCGAGACACACATGTCGGTTGTGTGGTACGCAGGGCAGCTTGCAATTACTTATTACGATACAGAAGACTGCTCAGTCTACTTCATGCCTGACATACCTGATAACGAAGACCTCAAGCTACTGCAAAAAGTGATCGAGGAAGTTAATCCTCAATGCATAGTGACCAGTGCAAAACAGGACCAGAATATTGCCACATTCCTGACCAACCTAACAGCTGCTGATGGTGAAAAAGAAATAGGGAAACCAGAAATTGTCCTGTTTCCCAACATAGATTTTGGCCTAGAAGTCAGCAAGCAACGAATCCTATCTAGGCAATTTCCGTTTATCCCGTCTCATATGACTGCAACAGAGAAAATTCTCTACTTGTCCTCAATCATCCCTTTTGAGAGCCCACTCGTGATACGAGCCCTAGGAGGGCTCCTTAAGTTTATAGACAGGAGAAGGATTGGAGTCGAGCTTGAAGAAAGCACCATTGCAGTTCCTATTTTGGCCTTTAAAAAGTTTGTCCTGTCAGATACTGTGCACATGGACCAGGACACTTACTGTGTCCTGCAGATATTTAAAAGTGATATCCATCCTTCTGTGTACAAGCTGTCGAGTGGATTAAAAGAAGGATTCAGTTTATATGGAATTTTAAACCGTTGCAGGTGCAAATGGGGAGAAAAACTGCTGAGGCTGTGGCTCACACGACCTACTCGGAACGTGACAGAGCTGAACAAACGGCTAGATGTTATCCACTTCTTCCTGCTGGCTCAGAACCACGAAACAGTCCTCACTCTTCAAGGCTGCCTCAAGAACATTAAAAACGTGCCTCTTATTCTAAAAAGAATGACTCTTTCCCACACCAAAGTTACCGACTGGCAAGCGCTCTATAAGAGCGTGTACAGCGCAGTGTGCCTCAGAGACACGTGCCGTTCTCTGCCCAGCACTATTGAACTCTTCCAGACCATTTCGCGGGTCTTCACTGATGATCTGCACTACATCGCCAGCCTAATCAGCAAAGTGGTGGACTTTGAAGGCAGCATCTCAGAGAACCGCTTCACGGTCAGACCCAACGTGGACCCCACCATCGACGAGAAGAAACGAAAGCTGATGGGGCTGTCGGACTTCCTTACAGAAGTGGCACGAAAAGAACTGGAGACCTTGGAAAATCATATTCCCTCCTGCTGCGTGATCTACATTCCTTTGATTGGGTTTCTTCTCTCCATTCCACGGCTACCAAACATGGTGGATAAGAGCGACTTTGAAATTGAGGGCTTGGACTTCATGTTCTTGTCCGAGGACAAACTGCACTACAGAAGTGCTCGGACTAAGGAGCTTGACAGCCTGCTGGGTGACTTGCACTGCGAGATCAGAGACCAGGAAACGCTCATCATGCACCAGCTGCAGACAAAAATCCTGGAGAAGTCTGAAGTGCTGAACAGTGTCATTGAGTACACCGCACACCTAGATGTCCTACTGGCTTTGGCAGTGATGGCCCGGGAGAACGCCTACTGCCGGCCACGCTTTACTCACCGCCACGGCTTCCACATCAAAGAAGGAAGACATCCGCTCATGGAACTGTGTGCAAAGACTTTTGTGGCCAACCATGTGAACAGTGGCGAGGCTACCAGACGAATAAAGATCATCACAGGGCCCAACTCATCTGGAAAGAGTGTCTACTTAAAGCAAGTGGGTCTTATAGTATTCATGGCTCTAATCGGCAGTTACGTCCCCGCTGCAGAGGCAGAGATTGGAGTAATTGATGGGATTTACACAAGAATCCACAGCAGGGAATCAGTTTCTGTAGGGCTCTCCACTTTCATGATTGACCTTAACCAGGTTGCAAAGGCAGTAAACAATGCCACGGAGAGGTCCTTGGTACTTATTGATGAGTTTGGGAAAGGGACGAACACGCTGGATGGCCTGGCCCTTCTGGCTGCTGTCCTGAGGTACTGGATCAGTCAAGGCACCCAGTGTCCGCAGGTCTTCATCTCCACTAATTTTCACAGTTTAATGCAGCTCGAACTCCTGCCTGACACACCGCTTCTGGAGTACCTGACCATGGAGACCCATCAAGATGGAGAGGAGCTGATATTTTTCTATCAGATCAAACAGGGCATGTCCACTGTTAGTCATGCTGCCAACATCGCCGCGTTAGCAGGAATGCCAGCCAAAATCATCGAACGAGGAGTGGAAGTCTCGGAACTGATTCGCAATGGAAAAGCTATCAAACGCATCGATCATCCTTCAAAAGGAGATCGGATGGAAAAATGCAAGTCTGTCGTGGAGAAATTTCTTCAGCTGGACCTGGACGATCCCCGGGTGGACTTGGAAGAGTTCATGCGTAAAGAGGTGCTGCCTTCTGCAGCCTCAGTCCTGTAACCGGGGTGAGCCTAAGAGCACGGATTACATCCTATCTGCCGTGTTCATGGGAGAATTTGGTCAGATAGAGAATGACCTCTATGGCTAACACCTCAGACTATGTTTAGCTTGTAACAAACTGTCTATTGCGTACGTCCTTTCTTCTTCTTCTTGTTTAAAGTACTGTAGTTACGTATCTCTGCAATAAGATATGAAAGTGGGATGACTGAAAGAAGAGAATTCAAGAATCTCTTCCAGCTGTTGGGTCACTCAGTTTGTTCAGTTTCTGCCCCTGTTCAATCTTCTGATTAAAAAAAATACTGTAGAAAAATCATAAAACATTCCGGTTCATCTCATACAACTGGGAAAACCAGCTGTTTATTGGTTTGTATTGTGCCACGGTGATCATTTCGGCTGCTTTAGGATCAGCATCAAAGATTCCAAATAAGTATGTGCCTGAGACTCCCATACCAGCAAGTAACAGTTGTCACAAGACAAACCACTAACGTAGAGGCTGATAAATGGAAACACAGAGGGATTGAATGAGCTCTGTGTCTTTCCTTATACCAGCATGTCCACCCAAAATGCCAGAGATCACTGAGAGTCACTCTCTTCTCATAAGGTCCTCCATGGAACCATCACGTATTTATGCCATGTGGGTATAAATAAGAGCAAAATTACAAATCTAGGAAACTGGAAAGCATACTGGAAATAGTTTAGTGTAGACAGAAAGACAGAAATTCCCGTCTTAAATTCTATTTTTGAGTACTGAGTAAAACTTAAAGGAATAATACCAGAAGGCGAGGGTTCCCTTTCACTTCTCTCATCACACAGAGGATCTTTACCGAACACGGTATTTGATGTATGCAGAGGCAACAAAACTTCATTACCAATTAATGAAGCAGGAGACGTGACATGACATGAAGTAGTAAACGCTCCTGCGGTAAGTGCCCGAGATTCCTTATCTAAATAAGACAGGGACATTCGATAGCTTATTGTCTGACTCCCACAGTCTGCTGTAACCGCTTACAGTATGGCTAAGAAAAGACATCAGCACACGTACTGCATCTCTCTCCAGCTGCATTTCATTTCAAGGAGCCAAAAATATGAGCATCACACACATTGAGAGAAAAATCACTTAGAGAAAAAAAAGTAATTCCCTTCACAATTCTCAGTATTTAAGATCTTAACTGGTCTGTCCAGCTGAAGAGAGCAAAGAGGTGAATGTGAGTGCACATCACAAAGACGGGAATTTGGAGACACCACCTTGGGTCTGACTCAGCGCAGAAAATCCTCCTTTGACGGAGGAATTATTATTATCGGGAAATAAGCACTTTGTGTAATCTCTACATGAAACTAGGATTGTGACACAAGTTTAACGTAATTTACATAAAAAAAAAAAAGAAGGATAAATTACGGAATCATGCAGTTACTATTATTTCCAGTGAAACCACAGTAATACTGTCTGCAAACCGATATCAAGCGTCTTGAGGCTGCTGCCACTGAAGCTGAAGGGTAACAGTGAATCAGGCCTTGTATTTACACCCTCCTTGGGAGTGGTGTAAATACAAACGGACCTCTCCCACTAATACATTCTCTTTTACTAATTACACATACAGCGCTCTAAAGACACACTTTACAGAAGAATGTAATATATTAAATATTCATAAATTATATTTTGGGCGTTTTTTCTTGTCACCCACTGTCTAGGCTAAGGGTAGCAGATGCCAGCAGAGCCATTTAGCTGCCAGTCCTCTTCTGTGTATTCGCAGTTCCAGAATTGCCAAACCTCACACAGCATTTATCCAGCGTGGCTCCCAACATGCCCCGAAAACAACAGCAGCCTGGATAAATGAAAACCAAAGGGGTTGTGACTGACCTCTGGCAATACAGCAGGCTAGTGAGGGCGAGGGAAGCACGTACAGAAATGTTATATTCAAGTGCTCAGCTCCAGTTGCTTCTCTCACCGGGTTTCCTTGGGTTCTTTGTAGAGAAGATAATGATAACCCAAGATTCTTATCGCCCAAACAATTGCAGAAACAGCCAAACACATGCCAGAAAATCTTACCCCTTCATCTCCTTCCCTGAGGATGCCTGAAGGCACCTGTAGCTCCTGGGTTTGGGGTGTGTTCAGTGGCACCTTTGAGCTCAGAATTGGCCAACTAATCCTGAGGAATAAGTCGCTCCTGCTTTCTAGTAGGCAAATAAGTTCTTTAACCCGAGACGCTGAAGGAGGCAGAGTAACCCAGAGAGTTTTTTTCTAAACCCGCTTTCTCTCACATTTTAATCCTTTATCAATGCCTAGTTCACTTTTTTTTTTTTGCATTTACCATTTTTTGCTTAATGCTGGGCCTTCAATGTGGACATCTTTATTCAGTTTGAATTCTCTAACTCTTTGCCTTATAAATACCAGCAACAATTTGGCAAAGTTAAAATCTTTCACAGAAGATATTAAAAAATTCCTGTAGCTACATTTAAGTTTGGAAAACAAGTCTATTTTCTTTTCCCAGAAGATAACTTGGGTGGAATTCAGATGTCGTAAGGAGAGTGGCTTAGCACAGCATAGCTTAAAATGGGGACACTTACATTGAAAAATACTCATAGAGTTACAGAAGCTGTAGCTGTGAACGACATTCAACTGCTTTAGTTCTATTTGCTCTTTTCTATGCTTTCTTGTGTAATCTTCATCCACTCCCCCTTTTTTATTTTTCATACTGTTGCATGAGCTGGAATCCCAACTAGATATTAACTAGATGATATTCTAAAACGTGCTACAAAGTGTTATTCCTTTTCTGTTTCATGTTTTTATTTATTGCTTTCTGTAAATGCATGAAACTATCACACTAAAAGCACAGAAACAACGAAACAACAACATAAAAAAAGAGAGTAAAGAGCGATGCTTACGCTTGACAGAAAAAAAAGACAGATTTTTAATAGATAGTATCTTTCTATAGAGTGCATCTTTAGAATATGATATGCATTATCCAGCGTTACAGAGGAAGATGATTTGTGATGACACTGACCTGGTTGTGTCAGCAGCCATGAGTATCAGAGCACAGAAAAGGCGGCGTCCTGGCCAAGGGCTCATGCAAGGTACATACGTGGAAACAAAACCAACCAAAAAACCCCCACCCTGACTACCTCGGGTGTTTTAACCAAAGAGATAAATTACTGAACAGCCGATATTCTGTGTGGATTTTTAAGATACATTTAAGAGCTGTGGATTTTTAAAATGTTTTAAAGACCAAAGATTAATACAAGCCAAAGCTCATGTGAGCTTACAAATTTAATGGCTGTAATACACCACTGTATATACCACTATAAATAGCTGTAACATACATATACAACTTGCAGACGAGTCCTTATTTATATTTCAGAGGAAGCACACCATGAATTTTCCCTTATGCATCTCAAATCTCACTGTCTTCTCCCAACTGACTTCACCACACTACCTAAAACGTGCACCTTCAGCATTTTTTAGAGTTATTTCTTATGAAATTTTAAAGTATTTTTCTTTAATCCTTAATATTAAGGGGAAAAAACCACTTAAAATATTTATATTATATACTTTCATTCTTACTTTAAAATATTTTTGTTCCCTAAAAATCGTTTTCCTGGTCAATGTTAAAGCTTCACTTAAAATGTTCTATGTAATGTCAGCCAAAAACATTTATTTATGGAAATATACCTTATGTTAAATAATAAAATGAGTATGAAAGAGAAGCCTAGATGTGCTTGGATTGCTCCTATATATTTAGCATCCCAGTTATAAGCTACTTTCATTCATTTTGTCAAAAAAGCCACTAACTACCGTATATTTTGTCAAGAAAGCTAATAAGTAGTCAGTAAACACCTGCCTGTCAGAGAGAATAGAGAAGATGTGTTTTATCATGACTCCAAACTTCGCCAAAGCGCATTCGACAGAGGGAACCAACAGCCTGCACATTATCCATAACCCAGATCGAAACCTCACGGTTTATTTGCTTATCTTCTCCAATACAAGAATCAACCAAAACTATCCCGCTGAAGCGCCTGCGTATAATCTATACCCTACTGATAATTCTGCGATTCTGACCAAGTACTTTCATCCTTTGGTCTCACAAAAAGAGAACAGACGGTGATATTACTGCACTGACAATACCAAGAGAGGGAACGTGAAGTACAGCAGAGAACTACTCTCTACACCCTAGATGTATTCATTATTTCTATAAAACCTCAGTATTTTCAAGTCTTACCTCTTCAGCTGGTCACAAAGCAGAAAGTACGACGCAGCATCAGAAGCACCTCCTCTGTTCCTCTCCAAATTAAACTTTCTAGATGGCTGCTGAGCCAGGAGAAAGGCGAGCTCACCTGTTTAAGTAGCTGGGTTGATTTTGACAATTTCATGAAGGTCAGATGCGGTTTAAAAGCTCTTTCTTCTCCTGCCAAGATGCCCTTTTCCTGAAATATCTTCTTCATGGTCTCTGAGGGGGGAGAAAAACGGAGAGGTAGAAAGATGTTACACGACAGAACGATTCAAAACGGGCTTTTAACTGTAATGCGAGTCACGGCTGCTCCACATGGAAAAACCAAGACAATAAATACTAAAAGGCAGAGAGATTTCTAGTAAACATCAAAGGGACATATTATTTCACGGGAAAACTCTTCTATTTGCAGTTATAGGGGTCACAAATTTGGCTTTGCTACACTAACAGCAGAGCTGTCCATGCTGCCTGCTTTTGCTATCAAAATAGGAAGTGATGCTCAAACTGTTTGGGAAGTTTTGGAAACTTCAGGAAAACTCTGAGTACGTAACAGAACTGTCCCTCTTCCAACCCACTCTTCCGCAGGGAGTTTTATCACCTGGTTTTGGGGAATCTCCCACTCAGACCAAAGGAAATCGGAAACTGAAAGCAATAAAATCCTGCACTGGGTTTACATGGTTGAATTAGAAAATGTATCAATTATACTGATGGGTTTACTTTGGTTTTTTTTAGCTTCACCGTTGCCTTCTAAGCTGATTTCCTATTTTTAATGTACACTTTGATCTGTGTACATTAAAACAGCCCAAGCCAAAGCCACTTCACTGACCTGCCCTAGTTCACTACTTCCCAACTCATCTGCTCAGTGTGTTTCATTCCTTGGAAATTAAATTCAGCATAACTTTCGAGTCCTCAACTTAGAAAGGACATAGAACTGTTGGAACGGGTCCAGCGGAGGGCCACCAAGATGATTAGAGGGCTGTGGGCTCTGCTGTGAGGACAGGCTGAGGGAGCTGGGGCTGTTCAGCCTGGAGAAGAGAAGGCTCCGGGGAGACCTTGGAGCAGCCTTCCAGGATCTGAAGGGAGCTCCAGGAGAGCTGGAGAGGGACTCTTGGTCAGGGAGTGGAGTGACAGGACAAGGGGTAACGGTTTTAAATTGGCAGAGGGGAGATTTAGATGAGATCTTAGGAAGAACTTGTTTGCTGTGAGGGTGGTGAGACACTGGAAGAGGTTGCCCAGAGAAGCTGTGGCTGCCCCATCCCTGGAGGGNAGCTACGAGAAGACTAATTATTTTCTTTCTTAACGCCTTTCACCTTCTACCTTATTACCACACAATGATGTCTCGACTCCATTTCTTTTGGCGTGTGGCTGCCCCATCCCTGGAGGGGTTCAAGGCCAGGCTGGATGGGGCTTGGAGCAACATGGGATGGGGCTTGGGGAGGTGTTGGGGGGTTGGAACTGGATGGTCTTTGAGGTCCCTTCCCACTCTAACCATTCTATGATTCTACATGTGTACAGCTATGTTTCTATACACAAGCCCAAGTGACCTACTTGTAGCTATTTTAAATTTTGTCTGAGGGAATCATGTCTAGATTCGCCCGGATCCCCTAAAGCCCAGCTGTTGCGCATCTGGGCACACAAACGCTGCTGAACGGCCGATTAATGCATCAAAACAGGAGGCTACAAATAAACGTTTGCTGCTTCTTCAGACCGAGATATGGAAGCTTAAAATAAGCTTTTTGGTTATGGTGCCCAGGGATTTCCCTGCATCCAAGGGCCTGTTTATTTCCTAGTGTTAGTTAGCTAATAAAACCCTACATTTGTTTAAAACTGGACTTATCTGTGACAAAGCCATTTTCAGGTGCCTTTGGTTCTCTGAACTGGAGCATTTGGGGCATCCGTTGGCTTTGATGTTCCAGAAAAGGATTAGTATTATCTAAACTAGGGTTATGCTACCCTGGGATATTCTGTCTCAGCCTTGGGGACTCTAAGTCTTTTTTCTTGGAAGTGAGTGTTTCAGTGGGATGGTAGAACCAAACAGCAACCACACAGCCCCCACGTCTTCAGTTCTGCTTCTATTTATCCTTCTCAATTCATCTTTTTTCACACCTTGCATCTCTAAACAAGAAAATCCATAATAAAAAAAAAAAAAAAAAAAAAAAANCAGAATGGTTTAGATTAAAAAAAAAAAGAAAAAAAAAGAAAATCTATAATTTAAAAAGAAATCTTAACTTCAGGGAGAGATGGCAGCTTTAAATGTATTAGATTCATGTGTGCGTCCACACGCGTTCTCGTGGTGACGTGACTTCTCATAGAGCTTTGTCGTGACACAGATTTATTAAACCTCACAGGCTCAAAGGACTGGCCGCATGTGCTGGTATCTCAGAGAGCCCCCAGGGAAAGGGTGACATTTTACTGGGTAAGGTGAGTTATGAACACAATTAGCACATTGCTTCCTTCCTAAAATATAACAAAAAGAGAAAGAAAACTGAATAGATGGAGGGGGAAGGAAAAAGGGAGAAGGGAAGGAAAAAGGGGGAAGGGAAGAAGAGATAACGTGAGGCTATTAATATCCATGCAGCTCTTTGAAAAAGTGGCCACAAGAAGAGTTTTAAATGAAACCCTTTAAGATTGTCCTAGAAATACTTCAAGGGTGGGTGTCGGGAGGATGGGGCCAGGCTTTTCTCAGTGGTGCACAGGGACAGGACAAGAGGGAACGGGCACAAACTGGAACATAAGAAGCTCCATCCCAACATGAGAGGAACTGGCTCACTTTGAGGGTGGCAGAGCCCTGGCAGAGGCTGCCCAGAGAGGTGGTGGAGTCGCTGTCTCTGGGGACGTTCAAAACCCTGCCTGGGCACATCCCTGTGCAACCTGCTCCAGATGACCCTGCTCTAGAGAGAAAAATCAAACAAGAGCTGTGTTTTTCCTCGCTAGGCTCAGGCTGACCAATGTTTGCAGCTTCAAAGTACACCCTAGAAAATTTAAGTCTCTTTTTTACAAGCTGACTGACTTCCCGGAACAAATTTTTGGCCAGCTTTCAGGTCGTCTTTCGTGCAATTTGAAGTACTCTGCAATACCATTTTGTACCTTGTTTTTATGATGTCTAAATTACAGAATGTCATCTGCCTCTTCTGCGTCGGATGCAGCTGAATCCATTAGGCAGCTGTTGCCCCGTAATTAGACGTATGAAATGTGATATATGAAGCTCACTCAGAGCAGCTGTAAACTGGAAAGGCTCAAAAATTAACCAGCTACACCAACATGCGCTGTGCCATATTCCGTAATGCAAATAGTCACCACCTTTTTAACAATTTCATTAGATATGGAAAACAGCTACACACGTCAATTTTCTTCAAGTCTATTAATTTCTGCTCGTCACTAAACCATGTTCCCTCAATTTAAAGGTTTGGAATTTCGAAACAGTATTCTGACGCTTCATAGAATTTATTTGTTTTACTTTGCATTTGAGTCTAAAGACAAGCTAAGCCAAGAGAACTTGCAACTTCAACAAATGTCTTGAATCATGTTAAAATTTGTCAAGTCCTTAGTTGTTTAAGAGCATTCTACCAGTTAGCAGAAGTTGGGGTTCTACAAAGAAGCTCCTCTGGTCTTTTTCAGTGGTGCCCAGGGACAGGACAAGAGGAAAAGGGCACAAATTTGAAGAAAAGAAGTTCCCTCTAAACATGAGAAGGAACTTTGTCATCTTGGGGGTGGCAGAGCCCTGGAAGAGGCTGCCCAGAGAGGTGGTGGAGTCTCCATCTCTGGAGACATTCAAACCCTTCCTGGACACATTTCTGTGCAATGTCCTCTGGGTGGGCCTGCTCTGGCAGGGGGTTGGACTGGATGATCTCCAGAGGTCCCTTGCCAACCCCGTATCATTCTGTGATTCTGTGATCAAAGGATACATCAAGTGCTGACCTCTATATCATCATGCCATTAAGACCATTAAGAAGGACAGCATCAGCCTGAGGTGCTGCCACCACAAGATGAAGAAGAATATAAATTAAAAATATAAATGCATTTGCTGTCCTTGCTTTCAGAGAACCATACTTTGCATTTACGGGATTAACGAAGAAATGTGAAGTTTACTAATGGATGTTTTAAAGGAACGATGAAACGTAGTGATCAGTACAACCAATTTCATTAAATAACAGAGATTTCCCGGTCTGGAAATGCCAAAACCCTCCCAAAAGTTTGACCTTCTCGTTGCCTTACAAAAAATACATCCTCTACCGATCCTCACTGCCCCAAATTCCTATGAAACCTTTATTCTCCCCCCTGTAACTGCCCTCTCTCTACCTTGCTGAAAACGCCATTGTACAGCTAAATCACATTTTTTCTTAGCAAACTGAAGATATTGTTCCATTTTTTCCTGACTCTTTACACAGAGCTGATCAAAATTTTTAAGATCCTGCATGAAGAGCAGCAGAAGTCTATTGGAATCAGCCCTTGAGGTCAGTCTGACCAGCAGGTCTTGCCTCTTGTCATGAAATCAACAAAAAAAAACCATTAGATTTTATTTGTGCTGGTTTATATTCATCACAAAATCCAGCAGATAGATATATCTGCTGACATAATGACATCCTTGAGGCAGCAGAACGTGCCACTGCCAACTTTAGAGCTCGCTTCTCTTTTTACCGTGGATAAGCCAAGTTCCCCCACACCCCAGTAAAGTTCTGCTACACATACCGGTAGGAACTGTAACTAATGGCACATGGACCAGAAGAAAATCAGAGAATCATAGAATGGTTAGAGTTGGAAGGGACCTCAAAGATCATCCAGTTCCAACCCCCCTGCCCTGGGCAGGGACACCTCCCACCACACCAGGTTGCTCCAAGCCCCATCCAGCCTGGCCTTGAACCCCTCCAGGGATGGGGCAGCCACAGCTTCTCGGGGCAACCTCTTCCAGTGCCTCATCACCCTCACAGCAAAGAATTTCTTCCTAAGATCCAATCTCAATCTCCCCTCTTCCAGTTTAAAACCATTACCCCTTGTCCTATCACTGCACTCCCTGACAGAATCCCTCTCCAGCTCTCCTGGAGCTCCCTTCAGATCCTGGAAGGCTGCTCCAAGGTCTCCCCGGAGCCTTCTCTTCTCCAGGCTGAACAGCCCCAGCTCCCTCAGCCTGTCCTCACAGCAGAGGTGCTCCAGCCCTTTGATCATCTTGGTGGCCCTCCGCTGGACCTGTTCTCAAAGGTCCATGTCCTTTCTCTGTTGAGGACTCCAGAGCTGGACTCAGGAGCTCAGGTGGGGGTCTCATGAATGCAGAGTAGAGGGGCAGAATCACCCTCGGGAGTGATCACCCTCGGTTTATCCTTGAGGAAAGCTGTGTAGCTGGAGAAGATGATGATGAGCAGCAGAAGTGGCTTTCCATTTCTGCCTCTCTAGTACAGACCATCAGGAAAATCAATTTAGTAAGAGCAAATGTCACTTTTAGAAAACTGAAGTTAAAGGAAATGACTAGTTAGGTGCACTACCCGCTGTGCGGTGCCGTCCTCCCTGTATTGAACTCTATTAAAATCTTTAAGCCAACAAAGCAGCATTTCTTAAAAACGAAGGGCCAAAAGCAATCGAAATAGTTCTCCACACGAACAGAAGAGCAATGTTTTCATTCATGAAATACAAGCTCCCTCTGATGGTGAGCCCGTAACGTGTATCCTTCCTCCATAAACCCAAAAACTGCAAGTCCTGCCTGCGGGTAAGAGCCAGCACCCACTTTATTCACTTTTATCAGCTTCAAATACAATATAATTATCAAAATGAAAATCAAAGCCCAACTATTTGTTCCCTTTTCCAAATTCATTTCGTACTTCAAGTACTCTGTAGTGTAGCGAAGCACAAGGAATTAAGAGTTTTTTTAAAAATCACTGTAAGTATCTACGTTGCTTTTAGCTCAGGATTTCTAAAAAGACCTGGACAAAGAATGATTAAAATACTCCTCAAATTTCTGTCGTAACAGCTCTGCACTATTCCTGGTAGATAATTACATGATGGTGATGTCTTTTCATGGATTGGTGGGAAATAACCATCAAATCCCAACAGAAAAAATCTGTATTAGCTCGGCTTTTCCTGATCTTCTGCCTCGAACTCAGGTTTACATTGTCATCACCAGAAGCACTTCCCATGATAAGGCTCCGCCACCTTCAGACATTACTGGTATCAAACAGTATTTCCATAATTTATGGAACTAAATGGGCTCTTACAAGTAGCTGATCTAACTTCACGTCGTTCGTGTCACCAGTATTTCTCCTTCAACATCCCCGTAAAACACAAACTAGCACATCAAGCCAGAACTCACCTTCCAGCAGAACTGAAACCAAACATAACCTTGAAACAGCAAAACAGTACTACTGTAATAAACTAAAATAAAGCCTTGCCAAAACCCAAACCAGCTGCAGTCGGACGTGATCTCTGTGTGCGGTTCCAGGGACAACAAGGGAATGATTAACTCCCTGCAGGCAATATTCTCTATATATTTTTTCTTTCTGCCAGCTTCAGTTTTAAAATTGCAGTTTTCTCTTCCCTGTGCTAGGGAGATCGCTAATTGTCACACAATTAACCTGTGACAATTAATCTCTGTCAAACATATATAACCTCTCAGCAGATGAGAACCTCCACACAGATCCTGCCAACAGCAGCCCAGCAGAAAAGAGTTTCCACTTATTTCCTCTTGCAAGTGTCTGTTTAAAATTGTGTGTCCTATCCACAGAGCAGGAATAACAGGCGTAATTTGGACACACAGCCTGTTTTAAATGAATATGTGAGATGTCTTACAGAAAATAAACTCAATAGCACATTTCTGTTGATAGGAGTCTTTGTAAGAGAAGGCGGTCCTGGGGCAGCCCATTCCAAGGATTAATAGTCCTTTCTGGGTAAATCTTGTTCCAAATACCCAATCTGAACCTCTCCTGACCTGAGGCTGTTTCCTCTTGTCCCATCACCTGTGAGTTGGGAGAAGAGACTGACCCCCCCTGGCTACACCCTCCTGGAGATATTCAAGGCAAAGCTTGACGAGGCCCTGGGAAACTTGGTCTAGTTGGGGGTGACCCTGTGACTGCGGGGAGGTGGGACTAGATGACCTTTTGGAGGTCCCTTCAAGCCTGGAGGATTCTATGATTCCTTTCAGGGAGTTGGAGAGAGTGAGAAGGTCCCCCCCTCAACTTCCTCCAGGCTGAACACCCCCAGCTCCCTCAGCTGCTTCTCTTAGGGCTTGTCCTTTTTGTGGTGAGGGGCCCAAAACTGGACACAGCAGTCGAGGTGGGGCCTCACCAGTGCCCGGTACAAAGGGACAACCCCCCCAAGTCCTACTCGCCACACTGTTCCTGATCCAGGCCAGGATGCTGGTGGCCTTCTTGGCCACCTGGGCACACTGCTGGCTCATGTTCAGCCCAGAACTGACCAGCACCCCCAGGTCCTTTTCTGCCAGGCAGCTCCAGCCACTCTGCCCCAAGCCTGGAGCGTTCACGGGCTTGGTGTGACCCAAGGGCAGGACGTGGCAGTTGGCCTCGAGCACATATTCATCTGATATACTTAGGCAAGTAGAGAGAACCCTAATGGCTCTCTCGTCTACTTCATCACTTCTGAAGAGTTCAGATGGTTTTCTTTGTTTAATATTTTTTCACATTCCAAACTGTGCTGCCCTGAAGGATATCTGTGCGTTAAGAAATTACCTATTTTTATCAGGTTACTTATCTTAAATGCTTTGCGATTCAATCTAATGAAGACATACGTAGACACTACTTGGTGTGTTTATTTTCTTCCTACTCATCCCTGGCCTTTCCACTAATTTAATATGTGAGCAAGTGAACTTTCGAAACACACTTGTATCATCTCCAGTGGTGCCGAATTACAGACCTAAAACCTTTTGTTCCGGAACAAGCATCAATACAAAAACTGAATTTGCTTCCACGGATTATAGGCTGCCCATTATGAAATCATATTAGTGCTTCCAAGAAGGCACATAAAGACCCAGAAATCAGTAGTAATTCAGAAGTTAATTATGACAGTCCCTGAGAAATGCCATCCATTGAACATTTTCAGTCATTTTGCTTAAGTTAATAAAGCGTTGCCCAATAACCGCATAAACAATTTGGTAAGTGAAAAGCTCAGACTCTTCTATTCAACATTTCTTTAAAATTAAAGTTAAAAAATGCTAAACACTTTCTAAAGACACTTCAGACATTAAACTAATGAACAGCTAGAGAAAGCACTCTATTAATGAAGACTTCTTCAATTTTTTTTCTCGGTAGCGTGACAGCAGCAGCCTTTGCGACTGCAAAATGTCCTATATGTGTTATTGCACTATTAAAACATCGTATGACCTCACATTCCTCAGAGGACAAAAGATAATTCATCGATACTGAAAACTCTTTTAAATAAACGAGTCTTTCCAAGAAATAGTTGGAATTGCCAGGATAGTTTTAAAGGACACCAATGAATTACAGACAGTCCTGTTCTCAGAGAATTTGTATTTAATAACTGTAAACAACACAGTTCAAGTAGAGACTCACAGCCCCATAAAAATGTTGGTTTGGTGTAGGTAATAACTGCTGTTTCTCAGCTGATATTTACACTCCTTTTAATCTATATATTCCTATTATATCTTTGGGTGGATTTTATCAGACTGGCAAAGGCAGTGGGGGCCAGAACCGAGAGTTTAGCTCTTCAAGTGCTCCTGTGGTCACACATGAATCATAGCATGTACCTGCCACATCTTTCAGTAATTTCCTAATTGCTAAAGGAAGGTAATTAACACCGAACAAACCACAGGCTGGTTCCACAACTGCTCAAAAAAAAATATTTTAGGCTGAAGCAATTTGGAACCCAACCCCGTTCCTCTGGCAGATGAGTCACGTCCTTCTGAACCTCACGTATCCTCCAGGAGTGCAGAGAAAGGCCACATTTTACTTTATACAGAAATGAACTATATGCATATATAATACATATATGTGCACATATATACATATGCACACGTCTGTATACACACTTTCGCATGTGGGAGTGGCAGTTACAGTTAATTCACTGAGATTGACGGGTCATACACGTAACATACAGCAAAAACTAAATTTAGAGACTCTCCAGAGTTTCATGACCCGTGAAATCAAAAGGAGGTATATTTTCTTCACTCCAGCTGAGCAGCAACACATTCACAAAATCAGAATGCTATGGGGTTGGAAGGGACCTCTGGAGATCATCCAGACCAACCCCCTGCCAGAGCGGGGTCACCCAGAGCAAGTCCCTCAGGAATGTGTCCAGGGGGGTTTGAATGTCTCCAGAGATGGAGACTCCACCACCTCTCTGGGCAGCCTCTGCCAGGGCTCTGACACCCTCAAAGTGAACAAGTTCCTCCTCATGTTGAGATGGAGCTTCTTATGTTCAAGTTTATGCCCGTTCCCTCTGGTCCTGTCCCTGGGCACCACTGAAAAAAGACTGGCCCCATCCTCCTGACTCCCACCCTTGAAGTATTTCTAGCCGTTGATCAGATCCCCCACAATCTTCTCTTCTCCAGACTAAAAAGACTCAAGTCCCTCAGCCTTTCCTCATCAGAGAGATGCTCCAGGCCCCTCAGCATCTTTGTAGCCCTAAGAAAGAACTATGGCATTCTGCAAGTCAGGTAAGATGCACCGAAGATACAGTTCTTAAAGCCAGTAAGCATGAATATAAAAATTGAAAGGGGTAAAAAGGGTCCACATAGTGCTTGGACCAAAACAAGGCAGGATGGAGTCTTTACATCCATGTACAAACCTGCCCTATGTTTTTGACATCTGCACTATGTTTTTACATATACTAAATAAAAAGGTACAGTGCTGTCTGTAATTCATTAATACCCTTTTGAATCACTCTGTGAAATCCATCCTGTAGCCTTTGCAGTTGTTAAAGGTAAACGAATGTTGACTAAATTAGCACCAACACACCTTTGTGCTCCATTCTCAGCAAAACATCTTTAAAGCACTTGAACTAGATGGACAAGTTGTACCTGCTATTTCCATAAGTACAGTTCTGTGATCGTTTTCTGCCAACTTCACAAATCCAACTTGATTTTTGAAGTGATCAATTCCTTGAAAAGACAATTCCACAGTTTTTCCTTTCAGGAGATCTTCTACAAAATCCTTGCTGTCTGAAAGAGCATCAACTGCTCTGTAAAGAGGAAAGAAAAATATGTGAAAGCCAAATATATTTAATACTGCTCATATTGCCGTTGATCATAGAATCATAGAATAGTTAGAGTTGGAAGGGACCCCAAAGATCATCCAGTTCCAACCCCCCTGCCCTGGGCAGGGACACCTCCCACCACACCAGGTTGCTCCAAGCCCCATCCAGCCTGGCCTTGAACCCCTCCAGGGATGGGGCAGCCACAGCTCCTCTGGGCAACCTCTTCCAGTGCCTCACCACCCTCACAGTAAAGAATTTTTTCCTAATATCTAATCTAAATCACCCCTCATCATCCTATTAAAAAACCTCACCAAGATTTCTGAGTGTTGATTTATTATCTACTGAGGTGCTGTTGTACTGCTCCCTACCAATGCACTCTGCTTTATTCCTGCCATTCTGTAAAGGTAAATTGGTTCATCCACCCTGCTGTAAAACCACAAAAATAATAAGGCAGATGTAGCAACAATTCCTCACAGGGGTTCAGCCCTGTCCTCACGGTGAGTTGCCAGGTGATAGAGGGGGATAACGGGGAGCAGATGCTGCTGCGTGTATTACTCTGTGCATCCCATTTAAATAAGGTGCTGACTCAAAAGCATTTGGTTTTCCATTCTTAAATTAATTCAGTTTTTTTCACCTCTTGATAGCTCAACTGAACGCTCTAGGATCATTCTGCTTCATTCCAAGTTACTACAGAGTGGAATTTAATGTTTTAATCTGAGGTTAGTGACTATACGTATAATGACAAATTTATATGGGAATTAATATTAAGCTCATTGAGAAGTGTTAATAAAGGAAGTATTATCTAAATTGATATTTGCTTTAAGAGAATGACCTACACGTAACTTAAACAGGAGCAAATCTGGAATCATTTTTATAATAGTTTTTATTAGCCACATGAAATGCATGTACTATTACACGAAACATTTGTCGTTTCGAGCTGCACTTGAAGTGATTCACATTCGTGGTGTCTTCTAAAAGATCCCTCACACGTTACAGTTCTTAAATCTATTCAATGAAACGGAATTTCAACTTTTCATTGAACTGTTCTTACAAACACTAGATGGCAGCGACAAGTCACAAACTCTCCAGAGAGTTTATTTGACTTTTTTTCTGTCCCAGTTGGAAGAAAGCCATGACGACAATTTCTAAAGTAGGCTAAGTTATGCTCTTTAAGCCTGTAGAATTAAAAATAACTCTACACATGTTTTCGTTGCGTTTAACAAAGTGAACTCTTGATGAGGACTATGCATTTAATTGAAACATCAGCCAGATTAAGGAAGACATTGATGAGATGATAAATATCATTGACTGATCACCCTCCCGTTGTTTTTTTAATAAGTCTTAAATTTATAACCTAGAAGTACTCGGGATGAGAGTTGGGGATGTTCAGAAGAGAAGAGAAGGCTCCAGCGAGAGCTTAGAGTCCCTTCCAATCCCTAAAGGAGCTACAGGAGAGCTGGGGAAGGACTCTTGACCAGGGAGGGGAGTCATAGGAAGAGATGGAATGGCTTTAAACTGCAAGAGAGGAGATTTAGATGAGATCTCAGGAAGAACTTCTTTGCTGTGAGGGTGCTGAGGCACTGGAAGAGGTTGCCCAGAGAAGCTGTGGCTGCCCCATCCCTGGAGGGGTTCAAGGCCAGGCTGGATGGGGCTTGGAGCAACCTGGTTTGGTGGGAGGTGTCCCTGCCCAGGGCAGGGGGGTTGGAACTGGATGGGCTTTAAAGTCCTATCCAACCCAAACCATTCTGTGATTCAGAGATTTTGCTTTAGTTCCTCCATAACCACTTTAACTAACATCATTACTTGGTCCTTGGCAAAGATATTATTCCCTGAGCATCATCTCTGCCACTGCCCTACCCTTCTATCACCACGAGACAGCCTGTTCCTACACCTTCCCTATGTTGTTGTATTTCAATTCCTTTCAAAACCACCATCTAATGCCAGTTGTACCTCTCTGATTACTTCACAGGTAATCACAAGTAGATTTATTTACCAACACAAAGACAAAAATTGTTCCATGAATCATGGCCAGAAATCATGGATTTCTTTTTGCAGCTGAGAATGGGTAGACAGAGAGTCACGGAAAGCTCTGTTCCCCAGATAAACGATCTAGAATATTTTGTATTTTCATATTCTCTCAATCACTTCATACCACCTAACAATTTATAAGAAAAGGCCAAAAGGACAAACACTTCCACTGAAATCATTAATACAAGAGTGGTATTTTCTTGTTATTCTTTATCAAATGCTCTTTAAGACGACAAATAAAAGTTACAGTCGGTGCAACCAACCCACGGGGATAACAAAAGAGTTTACAAGCCTTTTGATCCAAAGTGGAGAAAGGAAATTTTAAAATAAATAAATAAATAAAGCAAAACATTAAGCAGTATATTTTAAGTGAATACAAACCAGGATTATAGAAGCAGCACCTGGCTTCTGCTGTATTGTTGGAATGTAACTATTATGGCTCTTAAAACTGATGTGGTTTCTTTTTAGAAATTTCTTGATTGATAATTTGGATTACTTGAGAAGGAAAAGCAACCTTGGAAAAAATAAAAAAAAAAACCACAACTAAACCCTTTCAGCGCTCACGTTTATAAGGAAAAGGTCAGATTCACAGAGCCTTTCACAAATTAACAAGCAAGAAGTTGAGGTTACAGCCTGGTAACGAAGGCACTGACTGCGAAGGTGTCCTGATTTGTGGCACCTGATCCCATGCCTGTGCACACGGGGATTAGGAACAAGTGCTGTTATGACTCTTGCTTTCTTTATGGTTTCTAAAATCTCACATTTCATATACAGTCCCACAAAAAGAGATGCAAACTGCATTCCTGAAGGGTAGGGAGCGCAGCCAACCCATCGGCAAACTCCCAGGGGAACCACGAGTCTGGACTCTTTTAGAAAGAGGGGCCTAGAATATGGACCTTCTGCTTTCGGGGTGGAAGTCGTACGTACTAAAATAGCACACAATGGGTTTGTGCTGAAGCGAATGTTAACTCAGTATATTATCACGTTTGGACTTCAAATACCATTCAACACACTTCCTTTCTGTACAGGCAGAGGCACTGTTGCGCCAACTCGGCAGAAAAACGGTGGGTACTTAAGTAATTAATGGATCCAAACCTCTAAGTAATTAATGGATCCAAACCTAAGGATCTGCGAACTCTCTGCACCCTGTCTGAGGGATTACTCTCACCCTACGTTACACCCAAGTTCTTTTGCCAGCCTGGATCTTGCCTTTTTTCTTTTAACCTGATATTAGAAAAAAAAAAAAATCAGTGAAGCGAAGACAGGATGGAAAAGTAAACTTTTTTACTCTTTAAGTTCTCCCAAAAGATTAAATATAAAACATGTTATAAAAGAATAATGATTAAAAAAAAATCCCATATAATAGCAAATACCTGAGCTCAGCTGAGCTAGATACCTGTAGGAGGCATCTGGCCAGGGAAGGGGTGAGTCACTGGGGAAGTTGTGCTGGCTAGAGAGCAGCTCCTGGGTGCCTGGAGCGGGGAGTTCTGCTGGGAGAGGCAGAGAAGAACCCCGTGAGTACGTGTTTGCGTGGCAGTTGGACAGCGAGAGCTGGGAAGGAGCTCCAGGAGGAGCAGAAGATACTGAACTTGGGAATATTTGTTTCTGACATGCAGCTTAAGACTCTCAAATATTCACAAGGAGGCATACTTGCCTTTCAGATAGTCTCTCACATGCCCCATTTTAAAAAAAGTTCATGCTTCAAACCCTTTTAAAAAAATCTCGTGCACACAGTCGGTGGTTGTTCTCACCCATTTGAGGTGCAACCCCAGTTTGCCCATCAGCCAGGGCAGCAGGATGCTGCTGTGACTGCTCCAGGGGACAAAATGGCATAGGGAGCAGATCCAGTGTCCTCTGCTTTCCCTTCTATTCCCTGTTCCTGGCTGGCTCTCACCCTTGCAATCAGGAACTGGAGATGAGGATGCTGACGGACTCGCATCCTCCCAGGAGAGATGAGAGCACAGAACCTTCACAGATATAGCATTAGAGGAAAGAAATACGAAAAACAAGCAGGGCAGTTGCTGTAGATATCCCAATATCTCACTTTTTTAGGTGTGTTAACTGTTTTTAGCCAAAATACTTCTGCTTATTAGAAGTATGCCTTTGACTACCAAATGGTTCTTATATCCTGTCTTGTATTCCCACTTTCTTATGAGTCCTCTGCACTTAACAGCTAAACTTTCCAGGGGAAAAAATTATTCAGCATACACTTATTAGACACATTATTTTGTAGCTGTGCTACCATACCCTAACTCCAACCCAAACCTTAGCCCACCCAACTTATTTATTATTTGACCTAGATAACTCCTGGACCATATGCCTGCTTACACTGCAGAGAGAAAACAGGTTTTTATATATAATTTTTTATATATTTATATAAATATATAGATTATATATATATATATGACAGAGGGCTGTTGCAAGAACTCTTCTGCGGAAGGGGAAACTCTGAGGCTTCTCTTTCACTGAATTATAAGGACCTGATGATGTTTGATTCATTAGTGATTCACTACCAAATTGACACATAAGCACTGGAGGATTCCCCAGATGCTCCTCTAATCCCAGTCAGCCATTTATCAGCATTTTAGGTAATACTCAGTTACCAAGATGTTTGCAACCTCAATTCTGCCATTATCGTGTGCAAATACAGAAGCATCCCTCGTGCAGGCCATTGGGCACCACGGCTAAACAGAAACTGTTGAGCAAGTCTGCATAAAGCAGGACTACAAAATGCGACAGAAGTTTTCTTTTCAAGCCCAAATTAAATTTGTGGGCTAAAACCACCCTAATTATGGTTTTCAGCCTTCATAAATGGCAGCTGTATAGTCAGACTTGAAAGTCTGAACATCTTTGTATTAAGCACTGAGCTTGTACATTACAGTAGGCTTGTCTGATAGCAGCACATTGATGGGCTCCATCAAAAGAAGTGTTGCAGCAGATCGAGAGGGGATTCCGCCGCTTTACTCTGCTCTGGTGAGACCCCACCTGGAGCACTGGGTGCAGGGCTGGAGCCCTAAATAATAGGAAGGAGATGGACCTGATGGAGAGGGTCCAGAGGAGGGCCACCAAGATGATCAAAGGGCTGGAGCACCTCTGCTGTGAGGACAGGCTGAGGGAACTGGGGCTGTTCAGCCTGGAGAA
>VZRU01005964.1:0-34446 GCA_013398155.1 Pedionomus torquatus
GATCACGCACCTTTTCTTCACTTACAGTGGATCTAAATCTCCTCTCTTGTAATTTAAAACCATTACCCCTTGTCCTATCACTATACTTCCTGAGAAAGAGTCCCTTTCCAGCTCTTTTGTAGGAGACCATACTTATTGCTCTTGCTTTTCTGTTCTGTACAATCATATCTGACCCTCAGGTGCATTTCTTGCACTTACTAAGCTTCTGCTTATAACCAACCACCTATTCTCCTTCCACTTCTATCTCTGCCATTGCTGCCTGTGAGATGAATGGGTTTTTTTGGTTTTCTACCCCACAGTTATTCTTTCTTGTATTTATATTAGTATATATTATTCTTCGCATATTAGCAAGACAGAGCTGCCATACATGGGAAGCAGTAAAAGCAGAACACTGTCATTTTGATTTGAAATCATTTTATACCTGCTGCACACTCAAATAATACTTTGTCTGGAAAGGATGTCTTTCTGGCACCTTATTCCAGGCCACTAAATCTGAGCAGCACTCTTTCCTTTTCAAGTGGTCAGGCTGTGTCTCTACTACTCTTGTGGGTATGACACCATGATCTAATCTGACTCCAGCTAGACTTGTGCACTGCAATTCTTGCTCCCTGACTGTTAACAAAAAAACAGATTTGACGTGTACAGAGTTTTGCTTTTGGAGCTTGTAGGCAGTAAGAATGTGCAATGACAGAGAAATGATTTATGATTTATTTGTTTGAAGGAGAATAACATTCAGTATGTTTATGACACACTGTATTAACCATATCTGGCATTTCAGTGAAGCCTGTAGGTAGATACAACGTAGTCTTGCTAAGTCCTGTAATTTGAACTGTCTCTTTGGGAACAAAGTGCATCCTAATTCAAATTAACCTCAGTCTTTCAATCTGTCACATTCTAGAGGCTGTGAGGCAGATTACTCAGCTGATAAGTATGTATTCTCTTTTTTAAATATTACTGTTCTCAGCTATGGGGCTGAAGAATTATTTCTTCACAGCTTCAGAAGAAAAGGGTATGTTGAAAAGAGTTCTGTAAGGGTCTGGTTTGGATCTATTTCTGTTCAGTTACAGCATAAGACACAGCATAAGTATGCTAATTAAAATTTACTTCCAACAAAAACTGGGAAATTCTACTGATATAGGAAAACAAAAGCCCAAAATTTTAAATAATCCTGTATAAATGCTCCCAAGATGAAAAAGATACTAGTCAATAAGCATAATTACAGCAAAGCACATTTAGACTAATTAGTTACACAAATACAGGGAAATAATAAACCATATAAACAGGTTTGAAGAAAACCATTGAAATGGATCGTGCAATGAAACAGGAGTCAATGTCCCATTGCCACTGTCATACACGTTGTATAAGCAGAAGTAGTGCCAAAAAATTATGTGAATAATGTTTCACTGGTGCTCGAGAGCTGTAAGATTCCTGCATGAGGAATCTGTGTAATTCTGGGCACTCCAGTTCAAGACAGATGTGAACCTGTTAGAAAAAATCTAATAGACTTTAAAAAGAATGACCAAGGGTAGCAAAGATGAGGTCTTGAGGGAAGAAAGGATGAATCACATATATATATATATACATGTATATATACACACATATATGTGTGTGTGGGAGAGAAGAGGAGATAATATGGTTTTCAAGTGTATAGAAAGTTTCTGTAAACAGTTTCTGTGTATTCTTGGTGACTACAATAAAGTGTAATGGACAAGCACTGCAGAGATGGAAGAATTTTTTCTGATAGCGAGGGCATTGAAGCACTAGAATGAATGAAGAGAGAGGCCATGGATCCTCTATATGTGTCATTCTTTGAAAACAAATTGGCTTTCAGGAGTGGTACGAGCACAATTCTGGCCCAAAAAGGGGGACACTATCTTTTTCTTTCTTAAATTATGTTACTTCTGTACTTCTCACATATATGAGCAGAGCAAGTATTTTGTAATTCTTGAGAAGAACTCACTTTTTTCAGTCTGAATTAAAAATGCTGCATCACATAAGTGAGGCATTTGTAAGTGTGAGAGAATGGTTTCTGCCCACACATAAATGACTTTTGGATTGAAATAGTGGGGGACAATTGGACATATGTATAGAAGAGCTATCCGTAGGTGTATTCCATCCATGTTTTGAACTGTAAGAGAAGTTATAGGTTCTCTGTGTTTATCACACTAGAGATATAACTCTTCACTGAACACTGACAATTTTCTCATGAAAACTTCTTATTTCAGGCCAAAGGAATTTTTCCTAAAGATTTATTTCATGTCACAAAAGGATAAAAGATCTGAACTAAAGATTTTGGAAGACAGATGAATCCTTTAAAAGCTAATACCAGGTGACTGCTGGTCTGAAGGTAAGTGTGATTGTGCTGTTTGTGCCACCATTGTCATCACTGAATCATTGTTCCCAGAAAGTCAGTGTTTAGCTTGCACAGTCCATAGTTTAATAATGGCTTGAGACTGAAATGGCACTGCAAGCAACATTAAAACTGCATGTTTTAGCAATGTGTCAAATAGCTCTTGTCAAAGTGTTTTTTTTTTCTCCCACCTGCAAATATCACGACATTTTTTGTTGAGTTAAAGGGCAGATTTCACGTACATTTTCTTGCAGAATTATGACACTTTTTGTATTTACAGATAGCGCATATTTCAGTTTGGCATTTTTCCCTTTAAGTCCCAAGAATAACACTGAGATTAATATTATTCTAGTTTTTATTGTTTTGTCTGCAAAAACATCTGAAGTTTTACATTATGACAAAATAACCTCTGTAGTTTATTTCATATTATAGATGCCAGTTCTCTGTAGAAAAAAAAAAAAACATCTTTGGAAAAGCTCAGGATCATGAAAATTAACTTTGTGTATAGGTTTTCTGGTGTTCACCTTTTACTATGAGACAAGACTTTCATTAGTGTATCAGAGCTGTCTCACAGTTTTGATTTTTTTCTGTATAAAAGGTGGCCGCTTCCTGGCAATGCTCATATATTTATGGATATGATTCACTTAAGCAAAATACTTCCTTATTATAATTACATGTTCTGTACTGTTTACTTCAAATATTTCATATTCCCCCATTAATATTTTTTAGTACATTATTGGACATTTGAGAATAAATAGTCTCTTTTCAATAATCCAGAAATCATTAACTAACCAACTGAAATGGCTGATTTTGATAGTCTGTCCGGTCTCAGGAATTGTAGCTGCATTTTCCTTTGTTATTTTTTCAATGATGTACTCACATGGAAGATTGAAGAAATACACTGATGAAAGACTTAAGGGTAAACTTAAAATTTAGATGTTCATATTAATTTTCTGTCTTACTGTAATCAGTTTTCAAGTGTATCCCAACATGATAGATATGATGTCATTAAAAATATTTTTAAGAGTGCAACAGCTTTTATTTTTAAGAAGAAAACTTACAAAACTTTGAAACATCAATTTCTGAGGTCTAAAAATATTTTAATTCCCAGTTATTAGAAATAATGTCAAAAAAAGAAATGTGTACTTTAAATTACCAAAGAAGCACTGTTGCAGAGTATTTAAGCAGAAACTTTTAAGAGTTATTGCCATATGATCATAGAACCATAGAATGGTTTGGGTTGGAAGGGACCTGAAAGATAATTTTGTTCCAACCCCCAACTGCCGAGTCCTTATGGTTTATAAATTGTCCATTACAATTCAGCTATAGATATATAAAGTTGCACACTAAAGTGATTTTGCTTCATAGACACTGAGAAATAGTATGTTCTATTTAGCTAAAACTAAATTAATTAGACATTAGAGACTGCTGTGTTGCTTTTTTAATACTTTTTGGTTATCATATATAGGCAGACAAATTGAAAAATCCACACAATCTCATTGTGCCCAGAGCTAAATCATGCACCTAGTATTGTTTTTCGTAAACAGGTTTTTAGTTCTGTGAGAAAACAAGCAGGAAAAGCATAGATCTGGGAAGATTAGTTTAAGACAAGCATAACAATAATTCAGAAAATCTTATATTACCTGACGTTACTTCCCCAAACCCCCATCTTTCTTTTTCCTACAATTACTTGAGTCAATTGAGAGAGAAGCTTTGGTTAGAAGGTAAGTACAAATTATATCTATTATATATACATATATGATATAAACATTATAATATATAATATGCAGTCATAAAATTTGATATCACAGTACTCTTTAGGGATTATTGTAAAGTACAAATCTGACATATTTAGGATTATTTGAAAAAAAAATATATTAAACAAAGTAACACGTGAAAAGTATATTTGCAAGAATGGATCTCTTGGCCCTATTTCCCCTGTCTGATTCTTGTGTACTTCTCACTGCCACAATTTACCCCTTTTTGCCCTTGCAAATGAGGCTGTAAATTCAATATAGTATATATATTTGTCCAGCTGCTTTTGCCCTAGTTTTTATGAGATATAACTGCATTCATATTTAGTAATAAAGTAAATAATGGTTATTGGTTCTGTTGAATAACCTGTAACCTTTTGAATCTCAACACGAATAATCAGCTGAGAATGTAGCAAAAGTTAAATTAGCTCCATCTGGTATGACAGTGAACACACTTGGTTTTCCCTTTTGCCTTTTTCTATACCTGTTATCTATTTGTAGAATTGATGTTAAAAAGCAAATGAAATTAAATCCAGTTTCCATTGGGATTAGCAGTAAAAGTATACTGATTGCAGTGGGAGTATGATATATTTTTGAAAAATCTGTGGTTAAGCATGATGGGCAGATATCCCTCCTTATGTCTTTTTATCATACTTGCTTCAAGTCTGGCTTAACTTTGTAATCAAACTGTACCTGAAGGTAACTAAATCTATATGGAGTGCAGTCCGTGGCATGCGGAATATCTAAAGTGCAAAAAACCAGAACACATGACTAGTGACTGGCACCCTTCTGAAGTTCAGATATCTATTCTGTAAAAATTGGAAACTTTATTACCTTCAAAATAATGATAAAATAAGTAGGTGACTTAGGATATTATTGTCTCTAGGCTATTTATTCCAGCTCATTCTACATTAACATTGCCTGAAAGCCAAAGCATCTATGTGTCTTTGTGTGGAATATGTTGTTAAAAATGAACTAATGGAAAAACAAGTGATCTTAGGGAAGATAGTCCATCATATAGCAATATATCATTGTCATCTGTTTATTCTGGCACTAATCGTGTCATATCATAAATCAATCTCACGGGATGATCCCTTTACAGCATTTAGTTGATTTTTAGTTCCTGAAAGTATCAAAGAGAAGGAAACATGTAATCAATAGTATGAACAATACAAACATTAAAAGGTGATAAAATTTGGTCAAATTCTTTAAAAAATGTATTATTTTGGTTTTTCTTTATCCTCTTTCAACAAAAAGAAAGACGAGATGGTAATGATGTTCTGAAAAAAAAAAAAAAAATCCTTTTCATTTTCACAGAATCATAGAATAGTCTGGGCTGGAAGGCATCTTAAAGATCATTGAGTTCCAACCCCCCTGCCCTGTGCAGAGACACCTCCCACTAGACCAGGTTGATCAAAGCCCCATCCAACCTGGTCTTGAACACTTCCAGGGAAGAGACATCCACAACTTCTCTGGGCAACCTGTTCCAGCGTCTCACTATGCTCAAAGTGAAAAATTTATTACTAATATCTAAACTAAATCTACCCTCTTTCAGTTTAAACCCATTACTCTTTGTCTTATCACTACATGCCCTTGTAAAAACTCTGTCTTCGTATTTCCTCTAGACCCCTTGAAGTACTGGAAGGCTGCTATAAAGTCTTCCCTGAACTTTCTCTTCTCCATGCTGAACAACACCAACTCTCTCAGCCTGTCTTCCTAGGAGAGGTGCCATAGCTCTCTTCTTCAGTTCCACCCCTCCAGCCAAATCTTCATGGCCCTCCTCTGGACTTGTTTCAACAGGTCCATGTTCTTCTTTTGGTACCTCCAGAGCTGGAATCAGTCGTCCAGGTCATATCTCATGAAGGTGGAATAGATGGGTAGAATCACCTCTCTGAACCCGATGGCTACATTTCTTTTGACATAGCCCAGGATGTGGTTGGCTTTCTGGACTGTGAACACACATGCTGGCTCATGTTGAGCTTTTCATACACCAGCACCTGGTGCAATTGGCCTGGTTGAATTTCATGAGGTTTTCACAGGCCCACTTCATAAATCTCTTGTCTCTCTGAATGGCATCTCTTCCCTCCATCATGATCGCACTACACAGCTTGGTGTCATTGGCAAACTTGCTGATACTGCACTCAATCCCACCGTCCACGTCACTGACAAAGATGTTAAACAGCACCAAATATAATAAAGAGCACCAATTTTGTTTTCTTTTCTTTCTGCTCAGCATAATTTCAAACAATTTCATTGGAAAAAGTTGACACACTAAACCATAGGAGAGCTTTCCTCTGAACAGAGCTAAAAAGTGAAAGATTTTATAGAAGAATCTGCATTTTCTTTGTAATTGTTCACAGAAAAAGCTCTCCAGTCTACAGAATCCTCAATCTGGAATTTTTATTGCATATTAAATTAACTTTAAAATATATATATATTTTCAACAATGAATATTATAAATCTAAAAGGAAATTTTTCTTTGCTTTAGAATGTCTTAAAGGCAGTACACAAAACATAAATTATATCACAGTAGTTGATAACTTTTCCCCAGTAATATTTTATTAAAAAATTCCTTTTGCAAACTTATGGTTAATCACACAAGAACTAGGACACATGGATTTAGAAATTTTGACTGTCATTGATCATTAGCCATTGAATTCATGAATGTCATATCTGAAAAAATGCTTCCATCTTATCAAGTAACATGATGACTCATAAGAGCTTCTACCACTGAGTAAGTCTATCCATAAATTTCTCTTAAGTCAATGATTGGGACTGCAAGTGTCCTTATGGTCATAAGTAAATATACATCTTTTCCTCCTCATTGTCATTTGTCTTTAAATAAATTATAGAAACATTGAAAGAAAAACATTTGACACTGACAGAAGTTCTATGAGGGTGGTCTAGAGCTCACTGAAATCATTAGGTGTTTATATAAGATTTTTATTTCGACTAGATCTCTCCACTGCAGTCCTGAGTGGCTTGCTTCTCTCTTGGCCAGAAACCAGCGAACAGGAATTAAGAATCACATTGATCTGCTACAATTAATGTCGTTCTTGATATTTTCTTCACCTCTGAGGCTGAAGCCAGCTGCAATGCACTTAATGCAAAATCATTTTTTACCAAAAGTTCTAGGTACAACATTATGGACCATTTGTTGTGCTAATACAGTTTGATGGAGCCACACACAGGTTATAATAAATCTTTCAAACATGCATTATACATTAAGCTATCAATACGTAACACAGCTGTGTATGCTGTCACACAGTGCATTTGCACAGCTGTGTCAATTAAGTGCCAAGGATCTGTCTCTGGTGTGTGTTGTGTCTTTCTGTGTCAAACAATGTCTACAATACCACATAGGTCTGCAGCACTCCTGTGATGAGAAACAAGGTTTTTAAGAGGCATAATACATAAATGTCTATGTTATTCAGCTTTACTTCCAAAATGACTTACTGCTTGCTCAGTCTGCTCGTGGCAGTGTAGGCATTTTGCTTCTAAAGAAAGATTTCTGCTCTTGGGGAAAATTATATTGACTGTAAGGCAGATGTTGCAGACATCTGAAAGATAGTTTGAGGCTTGATTATTTCTTCCAAGATCTGAACACAGTGGCAGCCAGGGGAGTGTTTCTGCTTCTTCCCTTTTGGCTGTCCATTACTCAGGGGAGTTGTTTTAGCTTCCCTGTTTTCCCTTGAAAATCAGTTGATTCTGGCACAGCTATAAGGAGCAGTGTAAATCATTGTATTATGTGACTTTTCTTCTTTTATGTAAAAGGTGAAGGTTTACAGTGATTTATATAGTGAAATAAGTCAAGCAATTGATTCTTACAAAATATATACTTTTTTCTTTAGAAAGTGACACTAAGTCTAGATTTCCTTGTTCCTTCCTTTGTTTTGGTCTTTGTACATTTTAATGAATGATCCAATACACTAAAGTGCAAATGATAAAGAGACATTGTGAACAGTGAATTTTCCAGGTCTCTCAGCCTTTCAGAGGCACATGCTAGATACCTTGGTACTAATAACTTTTAATGGTGCTTAATACTACTTCTGAATTTTAATTCCAGCTGTTATTTAGTAATTACTACAGTGCTGCATAGAATAATGGATACTCCAGCTCAAGATAATTTAAATAGCTCTAATTTATAATTCAAGACATTAACTGAAGAAGAATGGCTAAATATAGTAATACCTGGATTAGAATTTAATTTACAAAAGACAATTTCAGGTTTTTGTCCATATTAGAGTCTGGGATCCACAACTAAATTTTACAATAGTAACCAATGCTTATTCTTTAAAATCTTATGTAAAGTAATATGTTCCACAACTGTTTAATGCATGATCACTTAGATATTTGAGTTAAATTAGTTTCTCTATTTTAAAAAAAACTTCTTCCCCTTGCCAGTTTCCAGGATTCAAGTTTTAATTCTCTCTTTTCAATATATTTTTTCTCTTTCTCTTTTCTCATAATTCCCTGAGGTTTTACAACATCAGATAAATGAGACTGCAGACATTGTCATTCCTAGTTTTCCTTTAATGTGTCATCAGGGAATGTCATAACCGTCTTATCTGTTTTACAGAAAGTGCAGACAACTTGACTCACTGAATTCAGTTTTTGATTATTCACTTTACCTTACTGTCATGTAATACTTCTTTTAGAACTCTTTGATTAATCTGTTTGTGTTTAGTCCAGGAAAGCTGTTTGCTTCTTACCCACAGGTAGTTATTTCCCTTCATAATACCTTATGAAGAACCCTATAAAAAAAACTTGCAGAATAACACATATAAATGATATATACAAGGTCACATTCATCTCATGTCTTATTTTTGTTTCTTCATTCTAGAAAATCTTTATATCCTGCTTAGAATCTCTCAGTGTCACTAATTTTGTGTAAATTTATGATGGCTATAAGGAAGGTGAATATTATTGGAATAGATATTAGTGTATACAGCAATTTTTAAATGTGCTTTACAGAATTTTCAATATATACTTACAAGTATCAAAAGCAAGATACTCCAGGTGGTGTCACATGAGAGTGGAATATATGTAACGTCTTAACACTTGGCAACATTGTCAAATAAACGCTTAAAAAGTGGAGGTGGGGGTGGAGGGATGGGTGTGGAACTCAAAATGTATGCCTTAGATTTTTTAATAGCAGCAATCTTAATTTTAGTTGTCAATATTAATCTGTAAGTGGAGCCCCTACTGTGTAATTACAGTCCCAGCTATTTGTCTGCCAAGCTGATTATTGTGCCAGTAATGTTTCTTTACTTGTATATTATGGGAATTTCATTAATGTGTGACAAAAATAATTGAAGAAGGAGACTATTGGCTGTGCAGATTAAGCTCCTTTAACCATATGGTTATGACAGCTTTCCTCTTTTACAGCTAAACTCATGAAGTCACATCTCTTATCTAAAAGGCTATATTTTAAAATAGATTATTGCTATAGAAGTTCTGTTTGAGAAGGTTAACATTAGAAATAGTTACAGTGAGTCACCTGGGATTAAGCTATTCAACTTTTTCCACTTCAGAATACTTTGTCTTACCAGGCCAGGTTGTCTTTGACTAGAGTGCATTGCATCAAAAGATAAGTCATGGTTGTTCTCTTAAATGTTAGAGAGGCAGTGCTATCAACTGAATTCCTGCTTCAGAAAGAATCCACATCATGAAGGGGTCTAATTTAGAGTGGCTCCAGTATAAAAGCTTAAACTTGCTTTACATCTTGTGGAAACTTGGGCAGGTACTAAAGGTATATTGTTCAGGTTAGTATTTAAGCATATGTCCAACTGCAGCTAGGAGATATTTTGATCTGTCCTTAAATTGTCCAAATTAATGTCTTGGTTACTCTGTACACTATATTTCATCTCAGGCTCTGTATTTTTATGTCAGTCTTGAAGTCTGTGTACATGGATATTTTATCCAAATTCAACACAGCATATAAAATTTGGAATAATCTTCTAGACATATAAATTGTTTCAGCATCTGTTTAGAACACTACTATCAGTTCTCCTAAGAAAAGCTGTTTTAAAAATATGACTATACTATAACAAAATAACTTTCTGTATTTTATTTTGTTTTCTACACTTTCCTGTGGGGTGTCTGAATAGAAACTTATATTTTCAAAAATCTGTTCTATAAAGGACAATCCCAAGTTCCTTTGAAAATTTGGCAGTGCTTTTACTGTCCATTTACTATCTTAAATGCCTGCAAAATATGTTTCCTTTTCTACTGTCAAAGGCAAATAATGACTATTAAAATGACTATTCTTCCAATACTATTGTTAGTAATATTTTTTCTGATGGGTATTCTGGACAGTCCTTACAGGTTTTCCATATTCAAAAATGGTTAGCTGTTTAACATCATTATTTTGAGATCCAATGTATTTATGAATACTCAGAATTCATATACATTTCAATATTAAACTAATATTGTTTGTCTTTAAGATAAAATTTTCATCTATTACCTGTCCCTTGTCATTTTTCACAGACATTTTTGGTTAAACATGGGCTTTTCTGTGCTGTTAACTGAACTCTCTATTGCAGATAATTCATTGGAATGGGTTTGCACTGATTACTCCACATGAAATTCAGGACTGTGGAAATTTGAGGAAATTTGCTTTTGCAGGTAAATTGAAAAGACTGCAGAAGTACAAGCCTCCTACAAGAGGAAAATTTCATTGAACAGTAGAATTCTTATTCTTGTGGTTGGAGGTAGTGGCTGCAGAAAGTACATATTTTATTTATCTACTTCCCTTATCTACTTTTAGAAAAAACAATCCCTAAAGTTTGGGATAGATCTATACATGCTGGCACAAACAATATATAATTATCTACAACAAAAATTTGCCCAGGACTGGGGGAAAATTGATTGTTGAGTCATACTGGAATCAAACAGCACTGTGCCTTACTTTCTCTGTGGAGGAGAAAACACACACTCTGAGTATATGCTGAATAATCCTATCCCCCCTTCCCCCTCCCCCTTTGTAACTCAGAACCATTTCAAATTTGGTTTATTAACTCAGTTCTTTTGCTGAAATTTGGATGGCTCCACAGGAGACCACTTAAATGTTTTTAAATCAGCTTCCCCAAGGGCTATAGGAAGGCATTGAGCCCTTCTGAATCTGATCTGGTCCTGAATATTTTCATAACAATATTTTAAAACTAATATTGCCTACTACAACATGGAGCACTGGGAACAGCCAGAGCCAATTGGCTCTGTAGGATGCAGACTTGTCACATGAAAGCCAGTATAAGCTGGTGATAAGAAACACCCCTGAATCTGTACGGAATAAATTAAGGATATATAGTGCAGAAAACCAGGAAAGTTTTGCAATTAAAGAAAGTGATATGGACACCAGATCAAGTTTAGCTAAGTCAGATTGATTTAACTTGGCACAGAACTTTAGATTCCAGACCGTGTGAAAGGAGGCTGTCTTGTTTCCAGGTCACACTGAGCCTTGTATACTAGCTATTTGTCTCTCTTAATTATAAAGCCATGCTGGATCCAAATTGCCTCTGCATGGAGCCAGTCTTGGTGCATCATTGTTTTTGGCACAGTTAGTCCACAGCCCAGGAGAAAATACTCGGAGAAAATTGAGAGCAGTAATTGAGAACTGAATAACAATTAACTTTGTTCCCACCATAGAATAACCACGGAAGGAACATGGTGTGTAATAGTCTTCTGTTATTTTCTACAGTAACACAATTACAGATTAAGATTTATATATCTTCCTGAACACTCTTGAACAATGTTCCTGTCTCCCAAAACATTATGTGTCATAAAAGCCAAGTATCTGTGACTAAACGACATTCTGAAGCCTAATTATGTAGGAAAAAATGTGAGAAGTGGGTGGAGAGGAGAAGAAAGAGAAAATAACGGCAATAAAATACATACTTTATATTGTTACTTTGGAAGCATCTTGGATAAAGATGGAACAAGTAATTCTTTTTCTTCCTTTACTTCATCAATGTGTGATTAGATTATTAAAAATAAAGTGGAAAAGGACTCAAAATATACTAAACTAACATGGGATATAAATAAAAATTTGCCAAATAGAACTAGTTTTGTAGGTTATAATCCAATAAATATTCTTGTTCCTGGTGATTTTACAGCTGAAGAAGTGATCCCACTCTCTTAATTTCTAAATATTTTCTGAGAAGTACCCATTTGTGCCAGTAAAATACAGTAAGATAAACTCTGTAGTAAGCATACCAGCTCTTTTGAGCTAAAATACAGAAAGCTGGTATTTTGTCTGGAATTGGCCACCTTTTCTGTATAAAATTTATTGCATTTTTATCTCTCTCCAAATGCTTACTATCCTGCAGAGATTCAGTGTGTATCTACTAGAGCAGGACTCTTCAGCTGTATACTGTGTCTCCCGGCGCTGTGTGCACATCAAGTGCACATCTTGAAAAGTGCCCATCAGTTTACCTTGGACTAATGCTGAGCGATGTGTTGCAGAGACTGAAAAGGAGAGTCAGAGCTGAAGAGAAATAAGATCACAGCTAATGATTTTCAAAGATCTATGGAAGTGACTATTCTCTTCTGTTGATTGGCAGATTTATTCCCTAAAAAAAGATTAGACATCATCGAGATTGCAGTAATTTATTGATTTTCTATTCCATAAAGATGTGCTGTACTGTGACATTTTGGTATTTCTTCACTGCTGACCTAAACCAAGGAATTTATTTATCAATTACTCAAAGTTTTTTCATGAAGAATGCTGGCAAAAAGATGTATCTGTATAGCTACTTTTACACGTACACTTACATGTTAACACAATCTGGAGAGAAAGTCCTTCCTGCTTCTATGTGTGTTTTCAAAGTCAATTGTAGCCCAGTGAATAGAATTTCTGCCACATTATAATTAAATGGCAACAGGTGTCTAGTGCAGCCATGCAGAACATCTGGAAGACTGATCAAGACCGATTTTTAGAACCCTTCTGAACATATAGCAGATCAAACAAAACTTAATCAGAATTAAGACTATATTGCTTTAAGATTGTTTCGAGCTGGCTGGACACAAAATCCACCTGCGTGTCTGTGAAGGTCAGGCTGGAAAACTGCCTGAAGGAGTGTGAATAGAGAGATGTCGCTGAAAACGGCCACATTTTGTGAGAATGGGAGTGCTCATCCTGTTTGGCAAAACAGCTCAGAAACTAACTATATAAATACAGATCTGTGTATGTGAATAAAGGCTGCTTATATAAATAAAGGTACCTCTCAGTCTGGTTGCTGCTGCTGCTGCTTCTGCTTTTAGCATAAAATTGTGACCTAAATAATCATCGCCACAGTCTAGTTGAGCAGTGTTCAGTGCTTGAGAGGACCTGCCTGGATCTGAGCTGGTGGCATCTTGCTCAAACAATGATCTGGTGGCCACAGGATCATTGCTTGAGCTGAGCCAAACCTCTGTGACTGCAGCAGACAGATGAATCTGGACAAACCAGACAGTAACTGTGAGACAGGCAGTTTCCCATGTTGTCTCCCAGGGCTGGAGGAGGCTGTGATGCAGCACCCAGGTGGGTCTGGAAGCCAGTGAGAGGCAAGCAGGTAAGAGAACATTTGTAAAATAGCTCTGAGCACAAAGAGAAAGGAATGCCCTCACTCCCACCTTGAAAACCATCCCACACACAGCACAGAGCCTGGGATTCTAACTCACTTTGACACTCCATTATCGCTTTGCTTTGCAGAAGTCTGGTGCTGTTGAAGAGAGGGACGTTGGAAGTGCAAACGCACCACCAGAAAAAAAAGGTAGCTCTTAGTATACTGTCATGTGTAACAATTTAGCAGCATGTTATTACCAATTAGGCTTTTCTATATTTGGACTACTGATATCATTTTAACAGGGCTAAAGATAGCTCTTTACTAGATTTTTATCAGATAAAGTTTTTAATTAGCCTAACAATAATTTCCTAGCTTCATGAGTAAAATATGTTCCCTGGGGAGAGTTCCTTTCGAGTACACTTCCAATTAGAACCAATGTAGACACACCATCTTGAGAGATGCAGGTGAAGTGGCATTTAGATGGATAATGTGGAATGTCCTGGAGTTAAAATGAATCTTATATGGAAGAATACTAAATGGTGCATTTGTATATTCTATGTCTTTGATTATTTTACACTTTAATCTGAATCATAATGATAATAAAAAAATACATCTTTTTTTTCCTAAAGAATTTACTCTGTAAATAAATAATTAAAATAACTTTTGCTGGTTTTCTTGTGCTCCATTGATAAATTGTGCTATTCAAATGTATTAAGGCAAGAACTTACATATATTTTGATAAAGGCTAGTGTAGAAAACATATTAAATTTAAGGTAGTAATTCCTGCATTTAATAATAGACATCTTTAACTGAAACATACAGATGAAGCTACATAAATCTATTCTTTTACATACAGGAAATAAAGACATACAGGGACATTCAGGGAATAATCCATCCCCACTTAATTTAAATATTTACATAAAAGTGGGACGCGTTATCCTTTAGAGATACTTCCTTCTTTCTACTAGGTAGAAAGGGAGACCAAGAACCTAATTTTTAGCTGGACTAGCTAGGTGAGGTGAATCTAACACTTTATCAATTATGAGTTATTCTGTTTGAAGGCACTAACCGTGACCTATAAAGACTATCTGAAAACATCAGTACATGCATCAGTGTTTTTAACCTCTTTCTTTTTCATATGATGATAACTGTGTACATGAATCATCAAATCATTCTGATTGGAAGCAGTCTATGGAGGCCTCTAGTCCAATCTCCTGCTGAAAGACCAGGATGCACAAGACTTTAGCCAATTGGCTCCTGAAAACCTCCAAGCATGGAGGCTGTGCAACATCTCTGTTGCACAGCCTGATCAACACTTTGGCTGTTCGCATAGTAAATAAATATTTTTCCACAAGTGAAAATCTGCCTTGTGGAATCTGCCTTTTTCACTTTATAACCAGCATCTCATACCCACAATCTTCTCAGTGAAGAGCCTGTCTCTGCCTTTGTGCATCCTCAGAAGGACTTGCAAGAGCTATATGTTTTCCTGAAGCCAGGAGAAACCAGCCCGGCTCCCTCAGTGTCTCCCCACAGGGCACAATTTTGGTGGCCTCTTGCTGAGCTTGATCTCATTTATCCAGAAATCTCCAGTGCTGAGATGAGGCCCAAGCCTGGATGACATGTTTTAAACGTGGTCTAGTCAGTGCTGAGTCAGAACAGGCTAGCCACTTCCCTGAATATCCTGGCTGAGTTCCTCCTCATTGATACAGTGAGTATGCTGTTTGCCTTTACCACCGACAGGATACAGTGCTGACTTACACTTACACTTACCGTCTTCCCAGACCACCAGGACATTTTCAGCAGAGATGTTTCCCAGCCTACTTGGCCTGTACTGTTATTGCTTCTCAAATGTAGGACTGTGTGTATGCTCCTGCTGAATTTCCTACCTGATCCTCCAGCTTGTCCAGGTTCTTCTGAATGGCGGACCACCATGTAAGCATGTCAACTGGTGTCATTCCCCATTGTTTGGCATTCAGATTTGATGAGGCTGCATTTTATCTTCTCTTCCAGATCACTCTTGAGAGATATTAAACAGACAGGTATCAGGATAGACCCCAGGGAAATCCCTTTGTTAACTGTTTTTCAGCTACAGTAGAAAACAGTAACTACTAGATCTTAACAATACAGTCGGATTTTTACCCTCTTTGTAGTCCATCCATGTGGGCATCTATGATTGCATACAAGAATATTGTAGGAGACAGTATCAAATGGTAGATTGCTCAACATGATCTGGCAATGTAAGCTCAAAAAGCAGCACAAAAAGCCAGCTGCATCCTGGGCTGCATCAAAAGAGTGTGGCTGGCTGGCTGGCCAGGCTGAGGGAGATGATTTTGCCCCTCTGCACTGATCTCGTGAGCTACCAAGCATAAGAAAGACATGGACCTGTTGGAACAAATCCAGGGAAGGGCCATGAAGATGAAGATGATCGGAGGGCTGGAGCACCGCTCCCAGGAAGAAAGGCTGATAGAGCTGGGGTGGTTCAGCCGGGAGAACAGAAGGCTCTGGAGACAGTTTATAACAGCTTTCCAGTACTGAAAAGTGGGCCTACAGGAGAGATGGGTAGGGACTCTATCAGGGCATGTAGTGATAGGGCAAGGGGTAATGATTTTCAATTGAAAGAGGGGAAATTTAGATTAGCTATTAGGAAGAAATTCTTTACGGTGAGAGTGATGAGACACTGGAACAGGTTGCCCAAGGAAATTGTGGATACCCCATTCCTGGAAGTTTTCAGCACTGAGCTGGATGGGACATAGAGCAACTTGGTCTAGTGGGAGGTGTGATTTGATGATTCTAAATGCCTTAGTAAAGTAAAAGTAAATAATTTAAATTGCTTTCTATTCATGGATCTAGGAACTCTACAATAGCTCTGTAGCCTTTCTCTTGATAGCTCTATGATTTTACTCCTGATAAATTTATGATGCCTCATCCCAGTAACCTACCTCTTCTTCATATGACTAGAATAGCCTGTACTGAAATTTGGCTAACCACTCTGTTGTATCTTTGCTCATCCTTCTTGCCTTTTTTTAAAAACAATGCAAGCTTTTCTTTCTTCTGTTACTAGGGACCTCTCCTAGTCTCCGCAACCTCTTAAATGTAATCAAAAACATTGTCACAATGAGATCAATTTTTTTTCAGCTCTTTGGTATCCATCTTATCTGGTCCTACAGGCTTGCACTGAGAATACCACTCAACCTAAAAAAAAAGGTAAATTTGAGTTTATGGTTCAAATATGTATTTATAAAGGAATACACATTCAAGCATAATTTCAATTCAAAGTAGTGTATGTGGGTTTGTTATAGAGTTCCACTGGGACTCTCAGAGCAGTGAATTATCTCAGATACAATAAGAAATGCAATAACCAGACATAATGAGTCCCGATAAGAACAGAATTTTCACCTTATTTCTGAGTTTCTTGGCTTTAACCAGCCTAGAAGATATCATTTTTATCTTTCAATAAATCCCTTTTCATTTCATATATGTGGGTATACATTTGGAGCTGGTTATCTTGAAAATACATCAAGCATCTAGCTAAATCCACACTGTATCAGCATTGTGTTTCAATAATATCCCCAAGTGAAATAAAATAAAATTTGTCTGAAGTGTATACTTTAAAGGGAATCTATAGCTTATTGTTGTGCTATATTCATAGGTTGTGAGCGCAGCAGGGGGAACTGAAAGCATTTCCAACTTAACTAAATATCTCCTGGTCTATTTAAAAAGAGAGAAAAAAACCCTATTTTTTTACCGTGTGAGGAGAGAAATGTACTATTATTATCCTTCCATAGAATGTTGTTAGATGGTGGATTTTGTTTAGCCTGACACAATAAAGCATTCATAAATATAACCAAAATTTGAATTATTGCATTTGTAACAGTATTGTGTTTGCTAATGCCAGCTCACTTGCAACAATGCCTGTGAGCATAAGGGAGTGATTCAGATGATTATACTGTGAATGAAGTTGCTGTTCATATTCAGCACGACTAAATCTACAGTTGCATTATATTCAAATCAGACCAAAAGGATAGTTTAGTTACAGAATAACAATAAGTTACACGAAACCTTTCCTCCTTAAACTGTCTGTAGACTCTAATTTTTAATCTACACAGATACCAGGGATCCAAATCAACACATTCCAAATAAAAAAATGCAGCAAAAGGATGATTTCCAGTCCTCATTCTCTATTATCTTTAATTTCGTATAAAAGCTGGTAATCTCAGAAAGAAGCTGCACAGCCAAGATACAAGAACAGGGGACTCCTGACAGTACTACAAAATTGGGACTTTTTGTCACAGACTGTTCACAGTTACTGATTTATTATGCACATCCCAGAGTCCTGGAGAACCAGTGATTACATTGGAATGGGTCTGCAATAGTAACTGGGAAAGCCATACCTTTTTTATTTCCTGCAATTTGGAGGCTGGCCACCCCTGAGCTGAGTCTATCCAGACCATGAAAAAGAGGCCCTTGATTAGGCTGGAGCACAGGGTAGGGTACCTTACCTGATTCACTGTGCCTGCTTGCCATCTGCCTATTATTGGCCCAGCTGACTGTATTGTACAGAAATCCTTCTTTCGGTACCCAGACTAGTCATTTAAACTAGCTGAATTTTTTCTGTGCTGTCTTGCAGTCAGATCTATTCTGTTAATTTTACAAATGCAACCTTAGTTTTGTTTTCATGACGGAAAGACAACATCCAATATGACTATATTTTTTAAAATTAATCTTTTTTTTTTCTTCACCCAAATGTACCATGAACCTTCTTATTGACAGAAATTGTTCATGAGTGTATATTATTCCATTGTAGGTCATAGTTACTACAAAACACTTTTGAAATTGCAAATGTTAATCTCTTTACTATATTAACATTCTTAATTGCTGAAATGTTTATACTTAATGTTCTGTCAAGGATATAGTACTAACAGATCTAGTTTATTTTGTCTCATAAGCTATCTGTGCCCTTTGTGACACTCTGTGACATACAATATAGCCTACATACAATATATACTGAACAACACAAAGATTCAATACAACACAGTGTGTGCCTTTTTCTGAGGAAAAATCTGCCAGAAGACAATGTTATTAGGATGGAAATATTAAATATTTGATGCTGGGCGTAGGCAAATAATCAGTTCAGAGCAGTTGTAACTGTTTTATTTAAGAGACAATAGACAACTCAGTATCACTATTGTTGTCAAGTGAAGTCTGCATGATTTGTCAGTGACTGGCAGTTGAATGACTCCAGTGTCCAAGAGATGAGGCATATCATGGTGCTTGTGTCGGAGCAGGGCATGTAGCTCTCTCAACAAGATTCAGATATACAGCAAGTTAGGCGAGGGGTTTCCTTTATCTTGACTGAGCAAAGCAGACAAACTCAAGGTGGGCTGCTAATTAACAGTGCAGATGGCATAAGTTTTGTCACTTGCAATACAATCAAACTGTGTTAGAATGGCTTTGAAATCTTTCATATGTCAGCGAAGGACTTTCAAATTCCAGAAAAAGTCATCTAGTTTTGACAATATTATTATGGAATAAAAAGTGAGCTTATTATAAAATGTGGCTTTTGCTGAAGATAAATCTATTTATTCTCCTCTTTTTCATAGAAATATTTAAGAATGTATTAGCAAACACATTAGGAAGCCTGCCTCAAATATCTATAATTAACTCTTTTATAAAAATACAGAAATCTAATTTTAGAAGCTGGAGTAGAGCTTTATGTCATTCTCATCATATTAAACATTACTGCAAAGATATTCTTAGAGTAAATGAGGATATTAGCTTGAAATAATAATAACTAAATATGTTATGTGTGAATCTGAGTAATTTCTTGAACCAGTTTGCTCAAATTAATGGTCTCGTTCCAAATAATAATAATTCTGAAAAAGACTATTTAAAAAAAAATACTTATATTTTTAAATGTAAGGTGTTCTGTAATAATGAGTTTCCTGTATCGACAAATATATATCTTTAAAAGTAGGAAAATAACATTAAATAAATCTCATAAAGCACCTTTAAAAATAGAGCTAACTCTAAATCAAGTTGTTACCTAGCTCAAGTTGATATTACAGGTTGTTATTTCAGCAGTTGTTAATATTTGCTGCCTTTGATATTAGCGTTTTTCAGAAATGTAGAAAACTACACATTAATAAAGAGTTCCTATTAAGTCAAAACTTAATCCTGTGTTTGCATGTTCAGATTGTCTTCAAAGTCATAATGTACCATAGTTGGATGTCTTCAAATTGTATCAAGGATATCAGCAAAATCCCAAGTCACTAGCAGTTGACTCTCTCTCAGAATAAGACAAAGCCCTTTCCTGTGAATAGCCATTTTATACTTTTGTTCCTAGGTAAAAGCTACTTTGGTTAGAGCTGATAAAAATATGTTATTACTACGGCATTGTGCAGGATGAGATACTAATGCATATGCCAAGGAGAGACAATGCACAGTCATGCTATTGTGTATATTTTTGTACTGAAAGAATGTTCTTGGCACCATAGCAGTCATAAGCTGGTAAACTTAAAACTCTTTGATGCATTTGGCACAGGAAAGAATTTCTCATTCATTGATGTAAATTATGAAGTTTCACTAATCAAGAAAGAGCTGACCTAGTGACACTGTTCCATGGACTAAGCCAATTTTATTTTTCTCAGGAAGAATAAAGTCTGCAAAATAGAGACAATAACTTTGCGAATTGCTACTAAATCTAATGGATAATCCATTTATTGCTCCTGATGAAGGACTAGCAAAAAGTATATTTCTCACTATGGTAACTCATATCAGCTTTGTTCCCACTGACATGAAAAGGGAATGTCTGGAAATATTCTGCACAGCAAGGTTTCATTGATGCAATGTATTGAACAGCCCTACAAGGTGTCTGGTGGCAGTATTGATGGACAAAACAAACAACATGTATATTCTATCCCAAGTAGGTAAGACTCTTAGATTGTTTGTCAAAGACAGTCAAAATAAAGTCTATGAAAAAATAGTTTACAGTCTAGTTCTATATATCCCTAAATTAATAATTCCCACTAAGTGTGTTGCTGGTGTAATATAGATGTCTTATTATAATGACTCTTTGTACCTGATTTATTTTTGATATATGCTCTGTCAATATTTAAATATTTAAATTTAATATTTGAATTAAATTGTACTTTTAATACATAAAAAAGATTGGGCGTAATACTGTTATATATTATGACTTTTAAAGAAAAGTGTCAGATCCATTTAATAAAATAACTCTATAACAAATAATAGCTTAATTCATTGCTTGTTCATTAACATAAGGGAAACTGTTTAAATAGTGAAATCTGGTCAAGAAAATAAATTTCTTCAGAAAGGAAGAATAAAAAAAAAAAATGAAACAATTACAGCATCACACCTTTGTGATGGAATAGTGACATCAAATTGCATTACATCAAGGGACTCCAAAGTTTAAATGACAGGCAAGCTACATACCTACTGCTGTGGCAAGTGGAATGCTTTTAACATCAATCTAACAACCCTGTCACATCAGCTTCACTGATTATCTTAAGTGGAGCTGCAATGACTTATAATAGCTGGAGATTTATTCCTGCGTGTTGCTACAGGGATGACAAAGTATATGTGAGATGTAATTTTAGGACCATATTGCTACTTCTGGTAGATTGGAAAAGATTAAGTAATAATCATAGAATGGTTTGAGTTGGAAGGCACCACTGAGTTCACACCCTCTGCCATGGGCAAGGACAGCCCCCACTAGACCAGGTTGCTCTAAGTCCCATCCAGCTTGGTGCTGAACACTTCCAGGGATGAGGCATCCACAACTTCCCTGGGCAACCTGTTCCAGTATCTCATCACTCTCAGAGTAAAGAATTTCTTCCTAATACCTAATCTAAATTTTCCCCCTTTCAATTGAAAATCATTACCCCTTGTCCTATCACTACATGCCTTGATAAAGAGTCCCTCCCCATCTCTCCTGTAGGCCCCCTTTAAGTACTGGAAGGCACCTATACCTGGAAATGTAAATTAGCACTTTTCAATTGTTGACATTCAAAGAACTGATTAGAATCTTACAAGCATATACCGATGTAATTCTTCTCTCTTCATGGTAGAGTTAATTAAAATGCTGAGCACCACATCATTGAGATAAAAGCATGAACAATATGACATTTACAAGAATGAAACTCTGCTTTCCTTTCTATTATCCACTACAAAGTATACTCATCCTTACACGATATTTATGTTACCCAGGAGCAATTCCCATGAAAAGTAAAATTCCAGTTCAGGTGAACTAAGAAATCCTATACCAATTATGTTTCAATATTGTATACGTATTTATTATCAAATTGTTTGCAGCTAGAAAACCCCCCAACTTCTTAAAGAAAGCATTCACTTAATTATATTTATAAGAATGTTTATGGTGTGAAATTTAAATAGAGATTTAATTTGTCCTGGTTAAATGATGAGAAAAAATCTCAGTCCTTTGCATAATGTGAGTGTTAATACATACTTCTATAGGTAACACTTGATTATGATGAGCTATGTAAGACACCTTTAAGTAGGAATAATACAGCTTTTAATAATCCTGAAACCTTAAAACCTTAAATCCTAAAACCTTAAATCTTACTCCTATTTCTTTAAACGAGTAAAATGGCTGTTGAAAGTCTTTATGAAATTAATTTATTAGTGCTATGTTTTCTTTACCAGGTACCAGGGTGTTCTTACACTGTAATGTCTTTTCATTTTATTTATCATTTTGAGCTTAAAAGGCCTAAATCCAGGACTCTCTCAAAATCATCCTCCTCTGTAATTTTTGGAGTTGAATGCTCATCAAGAATAAAATTTTACATTTTATCTATTTCCCAATATTTTTATCTATAATCACATTAAATGTTTCTATTCGGCTCCACCTGAACTGTATGGCAGTTTTAATTGCTTTTGTATAGCCTTACATAAATGAGAATTCATGTTTCATGATGGGTTTTGATGAGTTTAACATAGGCATGAGGGCAAAACACAATAGAAATATAAGGGAAGAGCTCATTGTCACAGGATGGTTTAGAAACTAAAAATATAAATTTGTTTGAAGAACAACTCATTATCTGATAAACATAATAGTCTAAATGTATTATTGGTCCAGAAAGTCTATAATTGCCAAGCACTGGCCACTCATAGTATATCCATCAGATCATTCTATATTTTCTGGGTTTTTTTAGATTCAGTGTTTCATTCAGCAGCATTTTCTACATATGATGAATCACTGCTTATTGTTCAGATATTAAAAACTTTTAAATAATAGTCATCTTTACAGAAAAATAAAATCTGATATTCATAAGTGCCCATAAACTTTCAGCAAGCAGGTGGTTATTCTCCAACAGTCCTTTTATTATCATTCTTCAAAAAATGAAATTTTCTTAATGGGGGTGTTACTGCTGTTGTAAATGCTTTAAAATACTTACCTTTTGATGAAAAAAATCCCCTAAAATACAAATAATTCTTCAATTATTTGTTATTTAATATTTTAATTTGCTCTTGAGTGTCTAGCAAAAAAATCAAGTGATAACTAGTATTATTTTTTTAAAATAATATTTATGACTAATTGAATCTCATAAAATTGTTAAATTTCAGTTAACAGTACAATACATTAATATTTCAATAATTAGTAGCCATTGAGAATACAAGTGTTAACTTTTAGTTAAAAAAGTTTGAAAGCGTCAGTTTGCCAAAGTCTGTATCATTTTCCTTTCAGAGAGGCTGATACGTGTACACGTAACACAGGTTAGAGACAAAGAACTATATAACAGTTGTGCTTGGAATAATTTTTTTCTGACTGCTATTTTTTATTTACATAAGTAGGTATTTTGCTATTGCATAGAACATCTGGGTTCCCTAATCTGGTCTGGTTCCAGATGTTGAGCTGTAATGTGGCCTTAAACCCCATATCCAGTATAGAAGAATACTGCTTCCAAAGGAAGGGGTGTCCACTGAGAGTAAAGCTGACCATAAATTTTTAGGCAAAATATATTTCTTTTATGTATACTACAAATCAAATATTTCACTAGAAACATCAAGGGTTTTCCAAAGTTTTTCTGATTCCAAAGCGTTTTTAGATTTTATTTCTGTAGAAGTGAATGTGTGTAAACCATTAGTACAGAAATAAACCGATCTCTAATAAAGTGAGTAGACATAGCTTTTAGTTGGGCCATCACACCTTTAATGTTTCCTTCAAGTACATGTTCTAATGTACAGAATTAGATCTTTTATAATATTCACAGGACATCTCAGGTTTTTTTTTTTAATCTGGTGGACAAAATTATGTACACATTTATCTGGCAGGTACAGTTCAACATTTGTCTTAATGGTATTTTACCAATTCTAGATTACTACTAAATTACGAATTAAATTATATAGCCCTATTTTAATAATTGAGTTAAAGAAAACAAAGCAAAAATAATGAATGTAGACTTCTAAAGCACATAATTTTTAAGACATGGAGAATTTGTAGTGCTGTGTCATTAAAGTAAATGTTCTTGATTTGACTGAATAGTCTGACATGGCACCAGCTGTCAAGGAAGGACTGAAACACAGAAGGACTGTGTCACAGAAATATACTGCATGGATGATGCAGAAGTGAATGAAAGGCAATAGTGAAGGAGACTGATAGTACTGCTGTGATGCCATTGCAGTGGCATCAGGTAATACAATTTCTTCGGTACTGTAAATAATATTACCAGCTTTTGTGGTGTCTTACAGAATTCAGTTTTGGAGTAACCATAAATTTGACTGACATAAAACATGATTTGGTTCCGTCTGATTTGGGTTTGATTCTGTTTAGTTTACTTTGGTTTCTTCTGTTTTGATTTGTAGCACCCAAGAAGTTTAGAAACACAGTTCTGTTAGGTATTCCACAAAATCAGATTCTCTAAACCAGCTTTGTGGTTTCATATATATCTGTGTTAATTCAGATACTACTTATGAATTGTAGGATGCATCTGAAAGAAAAGAAAAATAATACTAAACTCCACAGCTACGGTACCTTGTGTACTGCTGCTCAGTTACACAATCTGAGTTGAGGGGTTTTTACCAGATAACCTGTCGTTTTTCTTATTTAGCAATCATGGTCTAGACAGGCAGCCAGGTGCCTATTTTATCACATCTAGAAACACAAACAGTCCCCCCTAGAACAGATAACTGAATAGTCATACTGGAGATGCAATACAAAGAACTGTGATATTCACATTACAGTTAGTTGTGGGGTTAGTCTTGGTAGCAAAATATTATTATTGCTGCCATTGGAAGAGGTTTAATCAATTTTTTAAAAAAAATAATCAGGAGGGCATTTTAGTGGGGTCTTTTTGTGTTCAGATGGTAGAGTGCTACTGACCAGCATCTCCCAAGAATAAGAATGTAGTAATAAGCTTTGCATCAAAACCCTTAGCAATAAATTAAGGGGAAGGCAAGAGCTTTCCTCAGGAAACATACATGTAGTTGGCATTAATCTTAGTTAGAAGATTTTATGTACATTTTTAATATATCTTGAGAATATTTATTCCCCTCTATTTTTAAACAGAAATTTAAACCATATACAATTAGAGGTATAATCAAATAAATATGTCTTAAGGCATTAATAAATGAGAGAGTCTTGCTCCACATTAGAAAATAAATACAGAAAACTAGAATGTAAAGGTCTAACTAGATCACTCTGTTTATCTTCCTGAGAGGAAAAGATGTCACATAAAATCTTTCAAATACTTTTTGAGGTCCAAAATTCAGGGAACAGCATGATTTAGCCTGACCTCTTGCCACTGGTAAATTGAGATCCTAACCACTAGGCTAAACAGTTATGAACACAGTATATTCCTAAAAAACAAGTTTCAATGGCATGCAATGATATTAGCAATATACTTGAGGCTGTGTAGTTCAAAGCAAAACCAGATACAGAAATAGATCAAATAAGAGAAGTTCAGCTTAAAACCAGTAATAAAACAGAAAAGTAGGCATGTTATGTTGCTTCTGAATAAAAAATGAATAAAAAAGCTCTCTAGTGTATGAAATAGGAAAAAAAAAACAAAACAAAACAAAACAAAAAAACCCAAACGTCTCAACCAAACACATACTTCCTAATTATTGCCAATTAACTGAAATTTGAAATTCAAAACTACTGAAATTTGAAAGTTTATATCAAATATGGAAATCAATAGAGTTTCCTAGTACCAAAAGGAGGTTGTAGAGAGGTGGGGGTTGGTCTCTTCTCCCCAGTAACCAAGTGATAGGACAGGAGGAAATATCCTCAAGCTGCACCAGAGGAGGTTTAGATTAGATACTAGAAAAAGTCTTTACACTGAAATGGTTATCAGGCATTGGAACAGGTTGCCCAAGGAGGTGGTGGAATCATCACCCTTGGAAGTATTTAAGAAAGAGGTAGACGTGGTGCATAGCTATATGGCTTAGTGGTGGTATTTGTCAGATTTACGTTGATGGTTGGACTAGATGACCTCAAAGGTCCCTTCCAACCTAGGCAATTGTATGATTCCATACATTAAACTAGTGGTAACAGAGGCACAATCCTGTGCTATCAAGGTCACAATTATAATGGTATTTTGAAACCTTCACTTATGAAAGTCTCCAATATTTATATCAAACAATATACCACCCATCTAAGAAAAATGTACCAGTAAACACATGCCAGTGTATGATTTTGCTTTTTCTTACCCCTTTAAGAATGAAACTACCTCACCAAACTCAGTAGTCACACTCATGCTACAGAAAGAAGTATGAGATTCTTCACACCGTATTTTTGACACCAGTTGGAAAAAGGATTGGTAGAGGGCAGAAGAAGCAAATTTGCAATACCCTATTTAATAAAAAAAAGCCCTCTGTATTTAGTAACTAATCTTAGTATTGCCATTGTCTCAGCAAGTGGCAAAGTTAAATTCACCAGATATATGATATTGTATGACCTGCATTGCCTTGTTTGGTGGTACATAAAGTTGCTTTTAAGGATGCCATCAAGATGAAATAAACATGCCAAAATATAAGACAACTCAAGTGGTTCTTTTCATTGTGATTGAGGCAACAGCATCCTCTTCTCACAGATACTTTTCCCCGCCTTTTCATTTTCCGAAGTCTCCTCTCTATTCCTTCTGGCTGAGGGCAGTCACTTATCCGCCTTTTCCCTAAACCTGTCTTATTTTCAGCCTGGAAATCTTGTTCAGGCATATTTTTGAGGTTTTTTGTTGGGTTGGTTTTTTTTGTTTTTTGGTGTTTTTTTTTTTTTCTTTTTTTTTTAATTTATTGGCTTCCCTGGCTGTCTGATATTCTTTAATGGGAAGTCAAATGATGTTTCAGATGTGCTATCCTTTTGGCAGACTTTGCACACAGTGTTGTGCTTCCTAGAAAATGTAACAGTTTGATGTTTTGAGGAAGTGTCTAACTTTTTGAATGTGGACAATATTGCACAAGTTCACCCGAAATGGAAAGTCAACTCCAAGAGTGAGCACTACATTTTAATTTTTCTCCCTACAGTTCCCTTCTTTTCTGATTTGCACAAGCAATCTGTTTAAAAGAGTAAGAATAGTGCCTTAAAAAGTAGAAAAATAACAAAGATATATTTTTTTCATTTGGGCTGAATGTTCATTCCCTGTTAGGGTATGAGCACCTTTACCTCTTCTCTCTCTTTGGCATGAGGAATGATGGTGTGTTGCTAATGTGGTGCTCATATTAGAACAGTATTAGGTCATAGGAAAACAAAACCCAAGATGTTGTTCTGCATCCTAAATGCTAGAAAGCTCTACTCTTCTATCTCTTATTCATAGAATAAAATCAAAGAATCACAGAATATTTCAAGTTTGGAGGGACCCATAAGGATCATCAAGTCCAACTCTCTGCTCTTCCAGTGACTGACCACTCTCCCAGTGAAGAACCTTTTCCTAATGTCCAATCTCAGCTTCCTTCTATTTCCTCGTGTCCTGTTACTGGTCACCACAAAGAAGAGATCAACACCTCCTGCTATGCTGCCCTCCTTGAGGAAGTTGTTGACTGTGATGAGGTCACCCATCAGCTTTCTCTTCTCCAAGCTGAACCAAGTACATGACCTCAGCTACTTCTCCTAAGTCTTGTCCTTGTGGCCTTTCACGATCTTTGCTCACCTCCTCTGGACACTCTTCAATTGTTTGTTGTCTTTCTTATATTGAGATACAGAAAACCACACAGAATACTCAAAGTGGGGCTGCATCACTGCAGTGTTGAGTAATATGTGTATTTATAGATAATAACTTCAACATACATCCCTCACTTTCTAATAAATCTTTGTGTGTAAACTGCATTTAATAAATACCGTGAATTATCGTGCACATTTGTCAGCTGAGCAAGGAGAATGTTGGCTGTCCAAAGGGACTGCATCATGAATTCTAGAAGCAGAAGAGTGTGATAATAAATTAAACCAATAATTCTCTGATGAAAAAAACCTACCCGTATTTATTCTGCAGATGAAGTTTTCAGAAGGATCTGTAATCCATGTGCAATTTTTTTATGATTCTAAAAGTAATTAAGTACTCCAGGTTTTAACTCCCCTGTTTTGACTCCTCAGCCATATACACTGTATTGGGAACACATTTGGTGTGCATGCTACAAATTGGATTAAACTACGTGTAAGACAGATAGATTAGGAATACAGGACTTTTTGCCTTTCCCCAGTTGCCACTTAAGCTTTTCTATGTCTATGACCATGTCCTGGATGCCAGATTCTGCAGTGTGTGCCTAGGGACACAACAGTACAAGCCTCTAAAAACCTGTGTCCTATGGCTAGGAAAGCCTTGATGGGCCTAAACTACAAATTTGTGAGTTGGGATGATGCTACTAGAACCCAGTGCTTTTTTTCTTAACCTTGTCTACACAGAGGGAGAGGAGAGAATTATTCAGTCAAACTCCATTTGCATTTGGAACAACATCTACCCCTGGCATTGGAGTCTTCAGCACCTTTAGTTGTAACATCATTTATTATCAGGTTCATGCGCTCTTAATATTATCTACAAATGGCATGCAAAACCACTTCAGTGCCTCATTTACTGAGACTTCTCAGAGTGTTTAAAAAGGTATTTCTGTTCCTTAAGAGTCAGAATTTCTTATGTATCTCAACATCCTGCTAAAATAAGGAGAGGTACTACAATAAACCTGGTGCAGTTTTTCCAGCACAGTGTCAGTAACCTAACACAGTGTAGTTCAGCATGTAATTTCATTAAAAGTAAAGACAGAGGAAGGCACAACATTCATGGAAATATGACACTATGTAATCATCCTCTAGCATTTAGGTAACTGAAGCTTCTGTATTTTCATGTGAATTTTAGAATTTTCTGGGACCTCTGTCTGTAAGAGCTGTATGAGAGATGCAATTTTGTTGTATAACCACTGAGGGAATACAGTATCTATGCTATCACAGTGGACAGCACATATCTGCTTCATTGTGGCTGTAACCAACAAGGTAACATGCGTTGTAGCAATTTTGTTTTTCAATTTACTATAAATCAAGCAGTGGCGTGATCTGCAAATGGATCATTAACATGAAATACACTTTTATGTATCTGGCAGACAAATGTTCTCAGCTAGCTGGCAGGTAATTGCTGGTAGAATTTTCCTCCATTTTTGATGCACTGACAGATTTGTCTATATACTTTACTTTTAATTGTAACATATGCCCTAGAAAACATGTTCAAAATCCAAGCCGGTATAACTGTTAATGCCTCTTTCATTTTCTTTCCTTCTTCTCAGTTACAAAAGGTCCTCTATTACTCTCTACAAAACAACCACATGTGTGTTTGATTAACAGCTGAAGTTGGGCAGGATTGTTCCATCATTTTTTTACCCTGGTGCACTTGATAACTTGCTGTTACAGAATAGGTTCACCACCCTTATAGCTAATGAAGAGCTGCAATTGCTGTCAAACCGAGCATCTCTGGTGGCTGACAACCACTGAGGACCACAGAGGAAGTGGTGAATGACAGTAGTAGGATAGTCACAATGTAGGGCACAGAAGCCCTCACCTGCTGACCAGACTTGTCATCCAGAGAGGTTTGCTACTTGTTGGGGGCTCGCATCCAGCCTATTAGTCCCTACTGCTTTTCCACATAGGCACCAATGATACTGACAGGGGTGACCTAGGAATTATTGAGTGTGTATATAGGGCTTCAGGGGCCCTGTTCAACGGCAGGGGAACCCAGGAAGCATTTGATTTGATCCTACCAGTAAGAAAGAAGGGCATTAGGAGGACTCAGCAGATCTTATGGGTAAACAATTACTTGTATAGCTGCTGTTTGCAGTGAGGTTTCAGATTCTACAACCATGGGACTTTCTTAGCTGCTTGGAAGAGATGGGAGCCCCCTATCTAAGTGAGACATTACCTTTCCCAACAGACTGGACAAACTAGCAAGAGCTTTTTCCAAAAATGAAATGCCTCTACACTAATACATGCAGCACGGGGAATGAACAGGAGGAGTTCTACAGCCCCTGTGCTTGGAGATTTCAGGATCGGATTGGCTAGTTTTGTGCATCCTGGTTTGCTTTAGATGTTCTGCCAACTTCAGCAGAAGGTTGGGCTAGAGACCTCCTTAGGCTGTTTCCAAGCTGAATGATTTGATGATTCATGCTCACAGCTTGTATCATATTAAAAAAAAAGAGGTTAAAACACTGATATTTTCAGATGGTCTTTATAGGTCCCAGTTAGTGCCTTCAAAAGCAATAATTCATAATTAATAAATTGTAAAATTCATCTCATCTATGTAGAGTAAGCTAAAAATTAGGTTCTCAGTTTAAGCTTATTTTCTACTCTTCCTTTTTAATTCCTATGAGTTTCTCTACTTATATATAAGATAGTAAAATATCCCTAAAGGATAAACCATCTAATTTTTAGATAAATATTTAAGGTACATTTGGATGAATTACTCCCTGAAGTTGTCTGTGTTTGTTTGCTGTTGAGAGCTGGCCTAGCTAGGTTTGGCTATATGCTTAGCTAAAAGATGTCTATTATTAAACGCAAGGAGTACTATGGGTTTAAGGTGTGCTGCACCCTAAATAGCCTTAGGTACTCAGTGTGCAAGGGAGGTTTTCATGTCCCATCTTGAAGAAGTTTTGGGCATCCTGGTCTGACCTCAGAACTGACTTCTTTGAGCAGGATTTAGGACTAGAAATCTGAATTCCCTTCCAGCTTAAATGATTTTATGAATGAATGATTAACCAGATGATGGGGTAGTTTGTGTTTCAGACTGTTCTCCAGTGAATAATTTTAAATCTGAAATCAGGCCATATTATGGTAACTTTCAAATTCTTCTTAGCAGTCTACAGCTTTCAGTTATTTAAGGAAAAAAAAGGTATTTTTTGAGATTTGATTTTCATGTAAAGACATTTCAGATTTTTTCAAACAATGATAATAAAATTATCTTTTTGAAGCTATTTCAAATTACTACTTACAATATTTGAACTTTTTACTGCTGACAACAGAAAATGTGCAAATGGGTAGTGCTGATTTTTTGCTTAGAACAACTGTGTATGTGAAAGTTAAGAAAATTATTCTCATTGCATGCAGATTTCACTTTTAGGGACTTTTTAAAAGCAAACATATTGCAGTGGGGAAAGAGTGTGGCTTACAGTAGTTTTGTATTATTAATATGTCATTCTACCTTTCCTCTAAATTTGATCCTGACTGCTCTATTAGTCATTCTTAGAATAAAATTATATTTCATGTATTTAATAGCTAGTCCCTGCACTATTTTTTCCCTCTCTGTTGTTTTAATGTTCATTGAGGGGAAAGAAGAATTCATTATATCTTAACATGTGCACATTTCACATTCAGGTAAAAATATTAAGCAGACGGTATCTGGAAAACACCAGTTTTCTAAATATTCATGGTTTTAAGCACTATTTTATAGCCATATAATCAAAGATTTATTTGAATTTGTGCTACAGGACTGAATCAGAAGCAAGAGACCAAGAAAATGAAAATAAAATGGAATTCTTGTCTTTCCTATGCTGAAAAAGATGTGAAACAAAGTCCTTTTTTAATGTACTAGTACTATAGAGATATGATGTGATATGACCCAGTGGCAGCACAGTGGAGTCTTGAAAAATATGGAGTATTGAGGCTAAAGAACTCTGGTTTTATGGCAAATTGTTGATTTACAAGAAAATACCATTTTGATCACCATCAACAAAAAAACATTTCAGATGAAAAAAAAAGAATCATGTTATTCAGAAAAATAATATATGTGTAAACTTTTGTGGATTTTTTTTTGTTTTAGTTAGGATTTTTTTTTAGTTAGCAATTTTGTAATTGTTTACAAAGCCATTGCAGAAGATACTCCTTCATAACTTGTCACGTAGCCAGTGAGAACTATTATATCACATATATGGGAGAGTCACATACAAACAGTTTTGTGTAGGAACAATGATACCAGAACTTTTTTCCATATGAAGAATTATAGCAGATAAAGATAAAAGTCAACATATGAAGAATTATATCAGAAAAATGATAAAAGCCAAGATCTCAGCTGCATCCTCTGAACTACTGGGCTTTGGAGTATTCTCAGTTTCTGCTGTTTGACTTTCTCCATTGGATATAAAACAGTATTACAACAGATATGATTTTAGTGCTCTGGTCGCTAAGCTGCAGAGCTACTATATCTTTTATTTATTTATTTTATTTTAATTTGCTCTAATATGTGCTGCTATTATTATCATCTTCTTTGGTTTTATTAGAAAATGGTCAGAACTAAAATAGAAAGGAATCTGGATAAAATTATTCCAGTCATGGAAAATATTCCACTTAATGAAAAGCTTTTTTGAAAAATACATTATATTAATTTTGTGTCTTTGCTCATTTTCTGCAATATAAATCAGATTTGTAGTGATAGTGACTTCACCATAAGAGACAAAAGCGGAAGTAATCTTATTCTCCAATTCAAAAAGTAAATGCCTAAGCTTTATTACTGAACAGTAAATAAATAAATAGATTGCTGAGAGTCGGGCAAAAGTAATAAATGGTTGATATTTTCAGTGAGGAAAATATAAACAAAATCTCACTCTCAAAAATGGAATATTGTTTTTTAAGTTTCTAATTATTGTCTTCATTATTCTACTCAGGTGTCTTAGCAGAGTAGAGGTATAATGATTTTTTTCCCAGCTAGGTCTTTTTGATTCAATTTCATGTCCACATCCTGATTCATGACTCGATCAATCACACCGTCTTCTTTAGCTCCTTGTCCTCACAGGCATTGCTCACTTTCTGATTATTATTCTTGTGTCTGCATCTTAGACACAGCCAGCATAACTCTTAATGAATTTTTTGTGGATTTATGTCTTTCCATTGAAAAGCTCTAAAATATATCAGTTCTAGCACAACATGATGTCTTTTCACAAGAGGTTATGTTGTCCTCAACTCCCATCTTTACTCTCCAGTACATCTTTGCAACAGCCCTTTTCAAAAATATCTCAGTATTAGATACTTCAATCTAATACAGAATCTCACTCTAATATACATTTCCTCATAAAAGTTGTATAGCATGTTCAAAACATAACTTTGTAAAAATCTTTCAGGTCTTTCATCTAGTTCTTAACTAAGAGAAACATGAGGTCTCTGTCCACTGCTTGTAGTGGCTGAATAAAAAACTTCCCAGTAGTGTTGTTCCACGTGATCATCTGCTCAAGACAAAATTGTGCTGTGCAGAAATGGCAAAGCAAACAAGACTGTGAATAAAATAAATACAGTCCACTTCAAACCCTGCTGTTCTCTATAGTACTTGAATGCTTTTCCTTTAAGAAAACAAAAGAAACAAAAATCCCTGCCACAGCTAAAGTACTCAAACCTAAATAATTTCAGCACTGCCTAGTGCTAACATTTTGTCAGAGGCCAGAGGATTTAAATGATTAGACAGCTACTGTGCCAACAACATTTTCTGTGCAGGGGAATGAAAACAGTTTCTGAAATGTGGCATGTAAGTGACCTTCATAGTTTGTCTTTTCCATTGCAGTAAAGTAATATTGATGTTAGCTGTCTCTTCTACACAATGACAAAATAACCCAGATGAAAAAGAACGTCTCCATCACCTTATAGATACAATAGTTTTGTCAATTGTTTCATAACTTTTTCAAATCAATTGACACAATTTAATTGAAATGTTGTATTAACATAAAGACTTTGTTAGCATAGACTCTTGAGTAAAGTTTCTTAATTATCTTGGAATCTGGAGAGTGGAATTGAGGAAAGTAGAAAAGTCATCATACACCATTCTCTTTGTGACAATTATTCTTATTCAGTTCATTACTAAATGAACTGAATGGAGTGAAGTCCAGTTGGTGACTGGTCACGAGTGGTGTCCCACAGGGCTTGGTGCTGGGGCCTGTTCTCTTCAACATCTTTATTAATGATCTGGACACGGGGATCGAATACACCCTCAACAAATTTGCAGATGACAGCACGTTGGGTGGGAGTGTTGATCTGCTGGAGGGTAGAGAGGCTTTGCAGAGGGATCTGAACGTACTGGATCAATGGGCTGAGATCAACGGAATGAGGTTCTATAAGGACAAGTGCCAGGTCCTGCACTTGGGCCACAACAACCCCAGGCAGTGCTACAGGCTTGGCGAAGAATGGCTGGAGAGCTGCCTGGTAGAAAACAACTTAGGGGTGATGGTCAACTGTCGGCTGAACATGAGCCAGCAGTGTGCCCAGGTGGCCAAGAAGGCCAACAGCATCCTGGCCTGTATCAAGAACAGTGTGGTGAGTAGGACACGAGAGGTGATTGTCCCCCTGTACTCAGCACTGGTGATACCCCACCTC
>VZRU01005964.1:39441-51126 GCA_013398155.1 Pedionomus torquatus
TTTTTTTTTTTTTTTTTTAAAAAAAACACAAAAACCAAAACAGGGAAAAAAAAAAAGCCCCCCCAGAGCTACTCTTAATACATGAATCTTCTCAACTCAAGAAGCAGTAAATGAATAGAATGGTATTTTCTCACAGGTCCTCCAGTTAATCACTTTAATAGTGAAGACCCTATGAATACTAAACCAGAACGGTGTTGAACAGAATTTGTCCTGAAAATGCCCAACTCCTCAGACCCCTCCCCTGGGTCTGTCTGTGACCAGCATTGGGGGACAGGACACTCCCTTTGACCCACTGGTGTGTCCCCCAGTCCTGGCTGGTGGCCTAGTAGTACTACATGGGACTCAACCTTCCTCACAGTGCTAAGCACACTTACTTGAATGTGTTCCCACCAAAGCATTACCATTTTTGATATTTATTGCTTTCTAACTCTCATGGCTGGAACTGGTTTCTAATGGCTTCATTGGTCATGTATTCCCAGGTTAACCTCTTTTACTTTGTGTCTAAAGCAAATTAATGGTCATTTCCTGTGTTATTGTCACCCTTTGACCTCCCATCCCAAAGAAGTAAAGTGAACAGTTCATCTGTGCTGTTTATTTTTCCCCATGCATACCTAAAGAAATTAATGGAGGATAGATGTAGCCCAGAGCTTTTACATATACTCCCTAGCAGCTGTCACCTGAGCACTGTTTCTTGTCCCAGCAGCTAAGGACATTGTGAAATGAGTGGGTGGATATAGCTAGGGACAATTTTTTTTCAGTGGTGCATCAGTTTCACTCTGTGACACATGTAAACATATTCATTAGTGAGTGGATGGATACATGTAATCTACACTGCTATTAAGCTATTGGCCCCTCTGCCTTAAGAACTGCCCAATTTAGCTACATCAGCAGTGTCAAATATATTTAATCAATGGAAACATGTTGCATATTATTTTAGAAAACAGTATTTTCCACAATGACCAGAGAATTTCACAGAAAAGTACACAAGGCTGGTACTTTCACACCTTGTTTCGCTTAAGAAGTCAAACCTTCAAGCAACCAGATAAGCATAAAAATGTATTTGCTTAGCATTATCCATTAATAATTTTTATTCAGGTCCCCATGGTGTACTCCAGCAAATAACTTTGGTAGAATGTATTGATCGTGTTGAGTTCTGGGAACCAATCCCCACAGAAAAGGCTTTTCTTTTCCAATAAAAAAATGGCTAAGATGTCCACCCTTAAGTAAGTAATCAAGATCATTTACTACATTTATATTCTCAAATAGGTCTCATGAAACCTTTCACTTTCAGGAACTTAATTCCTTGCTGTATATCTTTCTTTGTAGAAGTAGGGAAAGGGGCCTTATTGTGAGGTAAAGTGCAGTTTCCCTTGAATAGATTTTGTCTCAGAGAAGATTAATAGTCTGCAATTTTAGAACATGATCTTTAGAGGTAAGGCACTACATTATCTAATTGCATAATAAAAAAAAGAAAAGAAAAGAAATCAAATAGATTTAAAGATTTTCTTTGTTTAAAAATTAAATGTATTCAAATGTATTATGCCACTTCTCTCTTGGTCTTAAGTATATCTTGAGTAAGGTATCACCATTAATGGACTCCAGGTTTTCACTAAAATAAAGTTATTTGCAAAATATAAAAAGAATTCTGCTCAAAATCATATTTGCATCTTGTAATTATTTTCAACTATACAAATTATCTAATTTAAAAATAAATATACCATATCTGAGCTAATTAAAATCTAAAATAAATCACCATCTACAAAGCAAAACTCTAAAACAAAAAGTAAATGGAACATAGATAATATGCTATTATCTCTTTATGTAATGTAAAATAACTGCTAAAATCCCATTCTATGTTAGACATAATCACCTGAAATGAAAGGCTTAATAGCCTGCTGAGAAATGGTAATACCATTCGCCCACATAGGAGCCACTGCATTGTATAGTGTTGGATTTCTTAATTTAGCACTGCAATTGCTGTAAATTAAAAAATAGAATATCTATATTAAAAGGAATCTACAGATTTATTTGGAATAAAACAATGAATAATGTTTTAAAAGCTGACCTCTACAAACTTTTTTTTTTCCATCATTGGTATATTTTTATTTGCTCATTGTTGCTCAAAATAAAATTTCTACTCTTTTTAAGTCATGGTCTGAACCTATATTTTTTTCTAAATGTTAGATCAATGCAGACTCTTTTATTTCTACATGGAAGAATACTGACTTTTACAAAGGCTTTAATTTTTTTTTTAATTATTATTCCTTCCAATGAATGAAGATTCATTGATTTATTTTTTTTTTATATATAGAATTTATGAAATTACAGCCTTAGTGCAATTCTGTTGCAAATAAAATCACTTTCACATGTAAGGCCATCATTTTATTATTTTATTGTGTGGAGGGTATATCTCTCAAACTAGCAAAACTCTCCCAGCTGAAAAGGAAATTTTTTTTTTTAAAAAAAAAAAAAAAAAAAAAACAAACAAACAAAAAAAAACCACAAAAAAACCACAACTAGTTGTTGCTCTGGAGAAAATGGCAAACTTCTAGGAAGGATAACAAAATACTAAAATAAGCATTAGTGAAAATACAGTTAAAGAACATATATTTTTAGATCTCATCCAGGGGGGTTAAGTTCCCTCACAGTCTATTATATCATAATTATATATTTCTCTTTTTCATGTGTGTGTTTAACGATTTCATATTTCCTGCTATGATTTTCACCTCTCCAATTTCAAGTCAGAAATGCTTCTAGCTCTTTGCAATGTGTTAGAGCTAAAAGCTTCATCTATTAGCAGCTGACAGTATCATAGCCTGAAAGTTAGGAAACTACTCTTAGGAGAATAAGAGAATATCCTACTTGCTCTGACTTGGACTGAGCATTCATGTAATGGGCTCTCTTATCTTGGAAGCATTCAAACGAGAAAATGAGATAATGGATTTCAGTGCAATAAACCACTGGTAAAAATGAGACCTTTTTGCTGAAACAAAAGGGCTTAAGAACAGAACACCAAGCTGTTTTCTGTTAGAACTAAGGCTGGAGAAAAATTAAACTAAGTATCACACAGACCCAAGAATCAGAGTGCAGCAGTAAAGCATACAATTTTTTGCTCACAGCCTTCTCCAACTCGGGCTAACCACCTCTCACCTAGCTGTCTTAGAGCTGGGCAGCAGAGGAGCTCCATTCCATACTGCTGAGGAAGAGCAGAATGCTGTATGCTCATTAAAGACAAGGCAGAACAGATTACTTATGAAAAAGGGAGACGAAAAACCCTAGCATCTGGTAATAATATTTCTATATCTAAACATAGAGACTAATATCTACATTCCAGTCTGGATATACTACTTCCTACAATGTATCTTACAATGAATTAGGTGTAAGTACTGACTACAATGGGATAATTACTAGCAGTGGAAAACTGACATGTGCAGGAGAATTCAGGTCACAATTCCTTGTTCTGTTGCAGAATCAAGACTGGAAATCTATAATACATCTACAGACACTGTAGCAAAAAAATGTAGTATATACTATAGATTTTTTAAAAAATCTTGAAGTAAATTTACTTCTATGGTACACATAAAAGACATAGTAACAAATATGCACATATGCAAAACGTAGCCCAAGGGTTACAAAAGAAGTGTCATGGCTTCAGGAAAGTTAATAAGGAAACCCAGGGTGCAGATTACCTTCTCTTCTCCCAGTTATAATCAATGACTCTGAAAGAAGCAAATGTGCACAGTCTGTTAACGATGGAGTGCATGGAGCTCCACCTGGGCATGGATGAAGAACCAATGGAGGGCTACTTATGACAGATAGAAGTAGTATCATGTTCACAGACCCTGGTTCTCATGGGGGACTTCAACCAGCCTGATATTTGTTGGAAAGACAGCATAGCGGGGTACAAAAAATCCAGGAAGTTCTTGAAATATGTCAATGACAACTTCCTTCTTTCAAGTGGTAGAGAAGCCAACAAGAAAAGGAGCCATGCTAGACCTTGTGCTTAGCAACCAGGAGAGGCTGGTAGGGAATGTCAGGTTCAGGGGTATGCTTGGCTGCAGTGGCTATGAAATGGTAGAATTCAAGATCCCTAGAGCAGTGAGGAGGGTGAACAGCAAGCTCACTACCCTGGACTTCGGGAGAGCAAACTTTGGCTTTTGGAGTGACCTATGTGGCAGGGTAAGAAGGGAAAAAAACAGTGAAGGGGAGAGGGGCCCAAGAAAACTAGTTAGTATTCAAAGATCACCTCCTCCAAGCTCAGGAGAGATTTATCCAAAAAAAGAAGTCAAGCAAAAAAAACAGGAGGCCTGCATGGATGAACAAGGAGCTCCAGAGCAAGCTCAAAAGCAAAAAGAAGGCCTACAGAGGGTAGAAGTAGAGAGGTAGACTGCGTGGAAAACAGAGAAACTGCCCAAATGTCTAGGAACCAAATTAGGCAAGCCAAAGCTCAGATAGAACTAAGTCTGTTCTGGAATATCAAGGAAAACAGGAAAAACTTCTATTAGTTTGTCAGAGATAAAGGAAAGACTAAGGAAGATGTGAGCCCTCTCCAGAAGGAAACATGAGACCTGGTCACCCAAGATATGGAGAAGGCTGAGATACTGAATAACTTTTTCACCTTTGTCTTCACCTGCAAGGACTCTAACCACACCGCTCAAGTTACAGAAGGCAAAAACCAGGGGGTATGAAGATGAAGAACAACCCACTGCAGGAGAAGATCAGGTTTGAGTATAAGAAACCTGAAGGTAAATAAGTCTACCTGATGAAATCCATCCACAGGTCCTGAGGGTGCTGGCAGATAAAGTTGCTAAGCTGCTTTCCATTGTATTTGTAAAATAGTTCCAGTCTGGTGAAGTTCCTGCTGACTAAAAAAGAGGAAATATAGCTCCCATTTTTAAAAAAGGGAAGATCCAGGGAACTACAGGCTGGTCTATTGTACCTCTGTACCCTGCAAGATCATGGATCAAATCCTTCTGGAATCTCTGCTAAGGCACATGGAAAATTAGGAGGTGACTGGTGACAGCCAACATGGCTTCACTAAGGGCAAGTCATGCTGAAAAATATGGTGGCCTTCTGCAGTGGTGTTACAGCATTGGTAGGTAGGGGGAGAGGACCAGATGTCATCTACCTGGACTTATGCAAAGTATTTGATACTGTCCCACATGACATCCTGGTCTCTAAATTGGAAAGGCTTAGATTTGATGGATGGGCCACTTAGTGAATAAGGAACTGGCTAGATGGTCGTACTCAAAGGGATGCAGTCAATGGCCCAATATCCAAGTGGCAGCCAGTTACGAGTGGTGTTTCTCAGGGTCTGTATTGGGATTGATGCTGTTTAACATCATCTTTGGTCGACCATTGACAGTGGGATTGAGTGCAACCTCAGCAAGTTTTCTGATGACACAAGGCTGTGTGGTGCAGTTGACATGCTGGAGGGAAGGGATGTCATCCAGAGCGACCTGGATAGGCTTGAGAGGTGGTGTCATGCAAACCTCATGAAGCTCAACCAGGCCAAGTGCAAGGTCCTGAACATGGATGAGGGCAATCACAAGCACAAATACTGGACACAAAGGCTGGACAGAGGATGGCTGGATAGCAGTGCTGAGGAGAAGGACTTAGGGATGTTGGTGGTTAAGAAGCTCAAGATGAGATGGCAATGTGTGCTCACAGCCCGGAAACCAGCTGCATCCTGGGGTGCATCAAAAGAAGCATAGCTAGCAGGTTGAGGGAGGTGATTCGGACCCTCTACTCTGGTCTCACGAAACCCCACATTAATTACTGTGTCCAGATTTGGAGTCCTCAACACAGGTAGAACATAGACCTGTTGCAATAGGCCCAATGGAGAGCCACAGAGATGATCAGAGGGATGGAGCACCTTTCATATGAAGACAGGCTGAGAAAGTTGGGCTTTTTTCATCCTGGAAAAGAGAAGGAAACCTTACAGCAGCCTTCTAGTACCTAAAGGGTGCCTACGGGAGAGATGGGGAGGAATTCTTTATCATTGGGTGGAACAATAGGATGAAGAGTAATGATCTTAAAGTGAAAGAGGGTAGGTTTAGATTAGATATCATGAAGATACTACTTCACTTACTGTGAGGGTGGTGAGACACTGGAATATGTTGCCCACAGATGTTGTGGGTGTCTCTTCCCTGGAAGTGTTCAAGACCAGGCTGGATGGGGCTTTGAGCAATCTGGTCCAGTGGGAAGTGTCCTTGCCCGTGGCAAAGGTCTGGAACTTGATGATCTTTAAGGTCCTGTCCAACCCAAACCATTCTATAATTCTGTATTTCATTTTAGGATTATAAATTTGTTTGTCTAAAAAAAGGCTAGAGATAGATACCTCACAGAAGGTATCTGAAGAGCTGATCANATTGTAACATCATATATTCTCTGAAGAATATTTAAATTTAAGAGCTTAGTGGACTTAGTATATAATAAGGTAATTTAAAATATATTAGCTTGGAAGTGACTCTTCATGTCAACTTCTGTTCTCCCCAACTGCTCAAAAAGGGCAAACTAAAAGTTGATATATCTCCAAATAAGTGTCCTTGCCCATGGCAAAGGTCTGGAACTTGATGATCTTTAAGGTCCTGTCCAACCCAAACCATTCTATAATTCTGTATTTCATTTTAGGATTATAAATTTGTTTGTCTAAAAAAAGGCTAGAGATAGATACCTCACAGAAGGTATCTGAAGAGCTGATCATAAAAAGTTTCAAGAACTGTGATATCTAGCAAATTCCAGTAATTCTTCATGTATGTATTTAATGAAAAATACATGCAGTTTGGGATATCCTAATCATGAAAGCATGAAAACAGATTATTTGATTCTGGATAATATGGCACTTAGCTAGTTTACTGTGGATGGTAAAAAAGTGAAATACAGTATCTGTATCAATTGTCTGTACTTGACAATTATATGAAAAATCAGTATGATTTTTCTGGGAATGCTGATATTTTCATCTGATAAGATCTGTGTATTTAAGTGTGAATAGTATAGCAACCATGAGGGTAAGTATAGGTTTTCTATCTATTAGATTAGTTTTATGGAGTTTCGTTTATATTCTTTGATATAGGAAGGACTCATGAAAAGTTTTATTAGTTTGGTCTTGTGGTGTAATTTGACTTCAGAAAGCATGTAATTGAGGGAATTTCTTCACATTTATATATTGACTTTTTTGTGCAGTCTGTCTCAGAACAAGGATTGGTGCTTGGTGAAAACAACCATAGAAGCTTGAATGATGAATCTTTAGCCTGCTGTGCATCTAGATCTGCTGTCATACATAAAGTGCCATCTTAGATTGGGCCAAATCTTATTTCCCTTGCCTCATCTTATTCAAAGACAGTTGTCTAGACCTTTATGATCCGAAATCTGTGACTGAGAGTACATTATTGTGAATAGAATTTATAACGTCTTCATATAGGTATTGTTGCTTAGAATAGCTGTGAAAATATTGTGTATATCTCTCTCAGTGCTTTTTAATAGGTTACTCTTTTCCATCAGTTGAAAATCTGATCTTGATTTCCTCTTCTCTATTCTTCTTCCCCTTTTAATAATACAATCTGTGAAGGAATACATCAGGAAGGAAATTGCTCTTGCAGAAGGCTCTAATAAACATGTCAGGTGTATTATATGGAAACTGCCTTTTTATTTGAAGGTGAAACAAAATATTAGCATAAGAGAAAATGTGAGCACAGCTTTGGTGACTTTCATTTTCACCTTTGGAAGGCAAAAGCCTTTCAAATTGTTGTTTACACTTTCTTTGTATCAAAATAAAATAAAAAAATATTCTGACAGAATGTCCTAATAAAAATGTATGTGCTGGTTGTCAAAAGTCATTTGGGAGACCAATTCTGTATATATACAAAATCAAGGCATTCATGTTTTGAACATTGTTGACATTGATTTGTAACATGTCAAAACTACAACATACCATTTTTAAACTTAAAAGATTCCAAACATATTAAAATATTCTTAAAAAAAAAAAAAACCAAACCTGTGAAATGAAGAGAGTATATTACTTCTGAGCTATTATATCTTGTGTTACTTATTTCCCTTAAAGGAACATTTTCAAAAGCTAGATTTTAAAAGCTTCATGCTGGTACATTATTTCTATGAAGTGCTACCTACTTATTATTTTCTTACTGTGTGACAGGTGAACTTTGGCAAGAGACAGAGCACAGGGGAAACATATCCAAGCAGTATCACATGCATAGTGACACAATATGTATAATATCACCACTTTTTCTGGAGAAAGAAAAGTTGATGAAGTACAGTGTGAGGAGTGTGAGGTAGGTGTTGAGGTGCATACAGAGTAGAAGATAACAAATGACGTGAAGTCTGACAGGCCTTCAAAAACAGGCTGCAGAAATAAGAAAGATTAAGAGCAAATCATCACACACCAGAACATCCAATCCCCAAAATCACAATCTGGTCAGAAAGAGATAGCAGAAAGGTTCACAGGTTGCAGTAAAGAATCCAGGAGTGCTTGTCTCTTGGGATTCTTTTTTTGAACATAGTAACTGTTCTTTATTAGTTCATTTTATGCTTCTCTCTAACAAGCTCATTGAAGAAATATCATCTGTGGTTGTGGAGCATACATCATGGAACACATTTGTTCACTTCATAGAGAGTGAAAGTCCCTCATACAGGCTGTAATGCATCCTAAAAGCTTAAACAGTTTCTAGGCATATGGTAAGCTCATGGGAAAAGAAAAATATTCCCTGTGATTTACCATGGGAACTAAGTGTATTTCAGGAAGTCCCTGAGGCACAAATCCAAGGTGGAGGGTATCCAGAAAAGTATCAATCCCTAATTTCCCTATGTTGTTGCTTTTCCTTAGTTATGCATTTTCGGGCCAGGTCTTGTAGATATGACACTATTCTAGAGGGACATTTGGTCTCATTGGAGTCAGTCTTCTCAAACAATTATGAGCAAAGAAACAGAAGAGATTTTCTGGATTTTGAATGCAGTCCCTTACAATCTTTGGTAAAATGTTGACAACATTTTTCACAATCTCTATTCCCAGATCATATCGATTTGAGTTTTCCTCTTCTCAAGTTCCCACATATATTCTTTTGCAGGCACAGTGGGCATGATTTATGTGAATTGCTCTCACTTACGGTAGGTGTTGAGGTGCATTAAGTAATTTATTTTACCTAAAATTGAAGATTTGAAAGTCAGTCCACAATACCTTACGATTTAATTACGTCTTTCTTTTGCATGATCAGCTCTCCTCTCTTTTCATTTACCTCCTGCTAGTCACTTAAAACTAACTGCCTGATTTTAATTGCTTATATTTTTACATAGAGCATAACTTTTATTCATGTATTCTCTGTTACCCTCCAGCATTGCTCCTAACATGGGATTGGAGATACAGTTTTCAGCAGTTTTCCAGGGTGCTGGAATTGGCTCTAGGGAATGTGTTTTGTACTTCGTACTCTGTAAATTTTCACTTATGCAGTTCCTGTGCTCTCCTCATCTTTGGTTTTGTTTTTTGTTTGGTTTTGTTTTGTTTTGTTTTGTTTCTTTTGCAAAAAAATCCCCTACAGACTGAATTTTTTCTCAGTGAGGGAAGCTGTGTAAAAAAATGATAGACATGTGACATCAACCTCCCTTGAAAATTATGAGGCTAGGAAAGTTTAGGTGTTCCCTATGTTATGTTAAAAAATCAATAATTTCCTTAATACTTATGTGTACAGCTAATTTTACTAAAAAATTACATACTTAAGTTATACACTTAAAAATTAAATTTTGTATACATTTTAAAACTGCTTCATGGCTTTAACTTTGTCCATTAAAAAACAATTTTCTGACATTTGCTCATAGATCATGGTAGCACTATCTGCAGACATAATATATGACATTATACTCTGTTAAGAAAAAAATGTATGTGCAACTGTAGAAAAATACAAGTAATGAGACTTCTTCCAGCCTAGAAAAATACAGAATTATATTGTCATCGATAATTAAGATAAGGGCCATATCAAAGCCTCTGCTTGCTAAAACCACCAGTCTTTGAAAAACAATCTGGAAGAGCTCACACATTTGAAATGTAAAAAGAACACAAATTGTAGATTAAAGTCAAATATATACTGGAAAATGTAGAAAAAGAGTTTGACGGTAATCAGTAGATAGTAGTTCTTCTGAAAAAAAACACTCTAAAATTTAACAGGAACAAAATGAGTAGAAGCAGCATTAAAAGCTAGAGAGTGGAATATGAAGTAAACTATTTACTAAAGCTCACACTGGATTTTAATACAGGGATACTGACTTTGATTCACAGACTTTTCCTTTTGCAGCTTCTTTTATTATTTTTTTTTTACATTTCAGTAGAAACCCTCATTTGCTTTTCATTTTCCTTTCAACATTTGCAAATATATTTTCATTGTCAATTAATGGAACTGTTCTGTGTTTTGGATCCTGGATACTTGTAAAGATATCTTATCGGACTATTTAACTTTGGAATAAGAGGGAGTCTCTATATTCAGTCTGTTTTAATCATGACCAGTTTTGTGTTGAAGGTATCTTTAAAACTGCCTTAGAAACTTCTTGACTATTTGTGAATGTTCTTGCAAATNATGGGTTAGATGGTTAATTGCCACATTAAATGCTGTCCTATGGATCATTCCTGTTAGTTAGCATTCAAATCCATACTGTGTGCTGCTGTTATTCATAAAACCATATAAAGTGTTTTGCACTGTATTTTTTAAAATATTTTCATACAAGCTAAGTAGAATAATCTGAATGCATAGATGAAACACCAAGCATAAAAAAATAGATAACAACAATAAGTCATTCCATGTCAGATAAATCTTATATACTTTTAAGACCTACTAAAGGGTTACCTTTTAATAGAGTTTTGTGTTGTTGTGTACATTTTGTTTTACAACATATAACTCAGGATATTTTAAGAAGGTTTAGCTTATAAAGAGTTTGAAAGTCAGTCAAAGGTATTCAAGCATTCTGAGAAGTGCATATGGATTTGCCATATGTGCAACCAAAAGGATCCATTATTCAAAATGTTGTATATTAGACTATGAAAGTCTGATGCCTTTGGGTTATGTATGCTGTTACTTATCAGACAAAGTACTCTGAGCTCAATGGAAGTAAGCAAGAAATCTGAAGAGAAATTTTGGATCCTGGATACTTGTAAAGATATCTTATCGGACTATTTAACTTTGGAATAAGAGGGAGTCTCTATATTCAGTCTGTTTTAATCATGACCAGTTTTGTGTTGAAGGTATCTTTAAAACTGCCTTAGAAACTTCTTGACTATTTGTGAATGTTCTTGCAAATGGCATAAACAGAAAGAAACGTTGGTAAATTACTGTTAAGATCAGTTTAATATCTTATCTAAAACAGAAGATTTGAAACAGGGTAGAAATAATTAACTGGGTATGTCTATCTCAACTATAGTGAAGGCTGGCATGATGAAACCATAGCAATGGAAATGAAATTAACCTGTTTGGTAACCCTAAACAATACTATATTAATTTTAAAAGGAAGATTTCTTCTCTGATTTTCTTCATGCATTGAAAATTTATTGAGTAGAACTAACCATTATGCAATTAAGTTATGTCCATTAAAAAGGTTCATATATTTTTATCCTATATACCATCTTTCTGTATGACTAGACATGTGTCACTGTAGCAAGATGTCTGCTGGAGAAATCAACTTATGAAA
>VZRU01005964.1:51552-115331 GCA_013398155.1 Pedionomus torquatus
GGTGGGGGATGGTGGTGGGGGAATGAATCTCCTACAGGCTAGCTGTGTCCTTGGAAGATTCCCCATTTTTCTCCCCAAAGCTTATGGCTTATATTTCCTGATTCGGTGTGGGGCAAATTTATGCCTGAGTGGATTACCCTATCTGGAATATTTCTCTCTAGTGGTGTGGTGGCTCCTAAGTTTCTGTTGCTAATTTTGTAATGTCTAGCACTCAAAGTCAGGGAAAAGTGGTGGGATGGGACTCAGGGTATGGTGGGTTTTTTTGTTTGTTTGTTAGTTAATTTGTTTTTTTAAGGCTCCATTCAGTTTCTGTTCTTATTGTGATGCCATCTTGAGACAACCTCGAGCTGAGCCATTTTTGCAGCTCCGCCCAGATTATTTCTGCATAGACAAGACAAGGTGGAGATGAAGCTGCATCAAAAGTCAACTCCCTGCATCTCACTCACTGTGCTCTGAAACTGGTCTGGCTGGGTGCTCCCACACAAAAACCCAGATGTATTTTGTAACAGGCAGTTCTCACAAGTGATAGAATCAGTATCATGATCCAGCCTGAAAGAATAAGTCCTAAAATCTATATTTTCCACTTACTAGCTGAGTGCTACAGTCACCTGTTTATTCCAAGGCTTGCTGCTTTCCAATCTCAAAAAAAATTTATCCCCCATTGGAAGAATACCTCATAACTGTTAACAATTAAAAAAAAAAAAAAAGAAAACTTTGAACTTTGTCTTCTGCCCTTTGCCTTTTAATTTATTGAAGTGTTGCTCTACTACAATATGTAGTCAGATTTTGGAATAGTGGATCTTTGACACAGTTTCTTTTTGTATATAGGTAAATTGCTTAAGGTAATCCTCTAGTATGGCCAAAAACAGAGTCAAATGCATCACAAAAAGGCACTTAATTTCATTTTTCTTAGACATTTACTTTAACTGAAAGAATAGGCACACTACCTTTCTTCAGCCAACATATATATATTCATTATGAGCAGAGTAATTTGTAGATTGGAGTACAGTAGTATTTTATGCCAAAATCATGTTACAAGGCTTGGTTAGTTAATTAATTATTACAAAGCACTTTGAGAACCCTGGAGAGAAGATGTTATAAAAGGATGTGATGTTATTTTAATAATTTTCCATTTAGCAGAGTGGAATGAATTATCTCAGAGCCCTCAGGACCCCGGGTCTGATTAAGGACTGTTGACTGCATTACAGAAAATACAGTTTGCACTTCTCTTCTTCTTGGCAACCTTCTGACTTCTAGCTGTCCTCTAGTAAAAAGAGAACTCTAGATTTTAAATATGAGTTTTGAAAGGTTAAAAAAAGGTTTTAGAATAGCAGACATCATCTAACTAAATCTCCTCAGAATCCCTGGGAAGCTGATATGGAGAGAAAAAGCTGATTGAGTTTTTATTAAAAACAGAGAAATGTGGAGCAAAGCATTCTGTCATGTGGAAAACCTTGGATTTTCAGCAAAAGACCCACCTGGTTAAGGAAGGAGCATGTAAATGAACTGAAATTCAAAAGGAAATTACACAGAAAGAATAAAAGAAGGCCAGAAAACACAAAATAGTTTAGTAGCACAACTAGGAACTTAGGAACAAAATCAGAAAGGCCAAAACTCAGTTGGAACTAAAAGCTATCTACAAAATTAAAGGGAAACAAGAATAAATTCTACAGATCTGTTAGTAGTAAATGGATTCAGAGAACATGTAACTCTTCTACCTGCAAAGAGACAAGTATCTCTGCACGTATCACTTCAAGAGTGGTACCAGCATTGGTGAGGGAGCATGAGCCTAGGAACCTACTCAGAACAGCAGTATGTCATCAAACCCATCTTCTACATGAGAATCATTTGGATATGATGAAATTGTTGGCTGGTTGCAAGGCTCTTGCCTATTATCTAAAAGAATTCAGGAAGAGGCTCACAAGAACCAGAATGAGGTTAATGTGATGCATATTTCGACACAAGCGCAAGAAGGATCTGGGAAATTGTGACATCTTCTCAGTTTCTAGAGAGATCTTGTAGTAATGTAATCTATTTCCATCCATGTCAAGAACAGAGTGGAAATGAAAAGAAATCAATATGAATTTTTCATTATTATTATTGCTTGCTCTCTGCAATTAAATTACTGCCTGTATGGATGAGGTGAGAGTGGTGGTGACTGTGGCACTGCTGGATGCTGGTAAGTCACCATACCTCACTGCATTCTCAGTTGGAAGCTGAGGTCTGGAAGAAGGCACTGTTTTACATGTTGAAAACTGGATGAATTGCAAAGCTCAAATGGAAGGAAACAATAAGCTTATGTCCTGTTGATGGCTGAAAATAGTACCAGGGAGATACTGGGACCCATATTATCCAGTATTTTCATCATAAATATGGACAATGGCACAGAGAGCATCCCTAGTAAATTTGCAGGCACTGAATCAAAGGGAGTCATTGACACAATGAAATACTGATCTTAATTTTTGAGGGACCTTGCTGAAATTGATTAAGCAAACAGAAAAATTGTAATTTTTTTTCCTCAAATAGAGCAAACCTCATACTGGATTTGCTTTAGGAGGAGTAGGGCCATGACACTCAACAACGTTGTTATACCCCTCTACCCTGTCCTAGTAAGGTTTTGTGTGGAATACTTGTGTCCAGCTCAAGAGGTGTTAAGGAACAGGAGTGGATCCAGTGGACTGCTGTTGCACTGGCCAGGGGCCTTGAGAGCATGACCTACAAGAAGAGGCTGAGAGCTACCCTTGTTTCTTTTGGAGAAGGGATGCTAAGGAGTAGTCTAAGAATAGTATGTAACTACTTGAATGACACTTAAACAATTACATCTTTCTGGGAAATTAACTCTTTTGATAGTGGCAGAAGATAAAATAAGAGACAATAACCATGAGTCACTGCCTCTTAATAATCTATTTCACTATGAGGAGCAGTTTATCTAAAAATGTTGTGAGCTCTCTACCCTTGTATTTAAAGACAGAGCTAGTCCAAGTCTCTACCACTGCTTTAAGTTTTTAATATTTCTATTTGGATTATTTGTGTGGCCAGCCTTGTCATTATGTGCATATTTTGTACATGTGTACACAAAATATTGATGTGTGTGCCTACCTGGAACATATGCTTATCCTTCGTACCGGCTGGACCTGGGGCCATGGAACTGCAGCAGCCTCACCTCTATTGGTGATTCAGCAGCTCCTAACACGTCTGATTTAGTCAAGTTTGAAATAGAACTATTCATAATCCTTATGATAATCAAGTTTGAGATAGAACTATTCATAATTCATGAGAATATGAGAACTAGAACAAATAGCAGATTTTTTGATTTCTTACAAATCATAAAATTGAAAAAATGCTTTTAGCAAAGCAAACAAATTCAAAAATAATTTGAAATCTACGTTTTTGGCAGGAAAAACACTTTCATCAGAATTGTTAATCATAGAAATACTACCATGATGGACTGGAAAGAATAGGAGGAAGAGTAGATTTATGGAAAAAACATTTTTTTCAAAATTGAAAATTCTCAAGATTGCAGTCCTGAAATAAGCCTGCTCAAATGCTTTCTAAGTTTAGATGTCTTTAAAGGCTATATGCTCTTTCCCTTTTCCCTTTTCTCTTTTCCCTTTGCTTTTGCTTTTCCCTTTCCCTTTCCATTTTGCCTTTCCATTCCCTTTTTCCTTTCCCCTTCAGCTTTCTCTTTCTCTTCCCCTTCCCCTTCTCCTGTCATCTTCCCCTTCTCCTTCTCCTTCTCCTTCTCCTTCTCCTTCTCCTTCTTCTCCTTCTCCTTCTCCTTCTCCTTCTCCTTCTCCTTCTCCTTCTCCTTCTCCTTCTGTTTACCTTTCCCCCTTTTTCCCTTTGTTTTTCCTTTGTTTCTCAGACATGTAAATCTATATCCCTCATATTACCAGAGCCCTTGGTACTCAGGTAGATTAGTAACCGGGGACTAAATCTACCAGATTCGTAATGGTGATTCTACATTAACATTTTAGCTTGGTTCACAAGTGTGCCTTTGAAACAAATCTCACAATTTTTTTCGTACTTTCTCTGCTCTAGTTCTTGTCATGCAACTATTTTGGAGCACATCCGTGGGATTTCATTTGGTGAAATAAACATGAAAAATGATAAAAGAAACTCCAAGGTCATATCTAATTCACACAACTACTCTTGAGTATCCAGTCCACAGGAGCAAAACAGAGATGACCTAACACAATCATCCTATAATGTACGTAATGTGAGTGTCATGACTTCAGTACCGTTTCATAAAATCATAGACTGGTTAGACTTGGAAGGGACCTTAAAGATCATCAAGTTCCAATCCCACTGCCATGGGCAGGGACAACTCCCACTAGATCAGGTTGCTGAAAGTCCCATCCAGCCTGGCCTTGAATACTTCCAGGGATGGGGGAGACACACCTTCTCTGGGAAACCTGTTCTAGTACTTCACCACACATCCACTCCTATGAGACCATATTTCTTGCTAATGCAAGTAAATTCCAAATCGGGTTCAGTCTGATTAGATTTCATCTTACCAGCCTAAATCACATCTTACCATCCTTATCTCAAGTCCTACTTCGCTATGTAACTTTAGGCTCTTCTAGAGCTGAGTATCCAGCACTTTGCCCAGGACAGAATTTATCCAGCAGAGAGAAGGGGAATGAAGAAAAGCTAGAATCATAGAATCATAGAATGGTTAGAGTTGGGATGGACCTTAAAGATCATATAGTTCCCGGCCTTCCTGTACAATTCCACTTTGTAAGTGGTCAGCTGCACAGCTGTGTCCACCTCCACAATCTTCCTCTTCCTAGACAACTTCCCTTTACAATAGGTTGTTGTTTAAAAAAGAGAAGTCAGCACAAATACAAGCAATAAAACACAGGGTAATACCAGAAACCTGGACTTTTCCTGCTCTTGTGCTCCTGTGTTTTCCTAAAAGGAAGACTGCAGATTTCTACCCACTGGAAAATTTCCCACCTGTAGTTTTACTGATCAAAGAGAACAATATCTCTTACATAGACAGGCATAGATGTCCCTGTGGGAGTGGGACTGAAAAGCTAAATCTGTTCTCTTTGTTTCCTTATGGCCGATCAGTGAGCTGTCAGATTGTAATATCCTTCTGAAGAGTCTGACTGTGCAGGAACTGAAATAGATCTTAGATGATTGATTTCAGAGAAAAGGTCACAAGTGCTTTATTTTGATATGGCCTATTGCTTCTTCTGTTAGAATTGCAATTTGAAAAGCATCTAAATCCAGACATGGTTCTAAGATTTTTTAAAATTTTTCAATGAACCAATGTTAAGCTAATTCAGGAAATGAAGCAAACAACAACTAAGAGATCAAAGAGTAAAACATAGGGAATGTTTTTTCTTCAAAGGCCCTCTTTCCTTATGTTGAACACCATAAGAAATAACAAATGAAATAACAGTTAGTCTTAAAGCCTCAAGTGTGATGAAAAGCCTGAAACCATACAAATAAATGTTATCTCAATAAATGGTCATGGATGTAAAAATGTCCAGTCAAAATTCCTCAAATCCTCAAATTAAAACTGCACTGAATGGGCTCATAATACAATGAATGGTATTTCTCCATTCCTAATTGAGTTATTATACAAGTAAAACCTGTAATGAATTTTGGATCTGTCAATTCACAAGTCAAAATAAATACAAATACAGTAGGAATACAGGAATCCATACCTTTTCCAAAACTATTTGTATTCAGGAGTTGATATGATATATCTTATGATTTGATGTGTTATGATACCATACATATTTTCTCAAACTACTGTGTACTTCCAGGCCAGTTTTCTGAATTTCTCTGGTTTTAGTATTTGTAGTATATTTGAAGCCACTATAATGCTTTATCAGGATTATCAATAGATTGTACATGTGTTATCTAAAACAATGTAGCTAATTTATATATTTTTTTAATGACTTTTCTTTTGGTAAATGTAGGCATTATGATATCCTCACACAGTGTATGTATTATTTAAAACTCTTCTATAAGGAATTGTTAGCAAGTTTGAAGTAGGAACTTGGTAACATGTTCATTGTATCTAAAGAGTAGTCTTTGTATGTTTCTGCTGAAATTGTCTCTTCAAAAGGCTGCTGCTCTAACAATTTGATTAACCATTATCAAAAGTAATGATTTTGTGATGCAGAACCTTCTAAATGAGTTGTCTAAATTTCTGCTTCAGTTATGCGGGTTTTTTGCGTGTTGACAGTAAGTATTTGAATACACTGAAGTCCTTGCATTACTTCCTACCTGAGTTTTTGTTGTTTTTTCCTTTGCAATCTCTGTATATGTATATGTGGAAGAAGACCATTGCTGTCTTTTGTGTTCTCCGTTTAAGCTGTGTTGCTGCTGTATTGCAAACACATTTCAAGACAATGAAGGATTTTTCTCTTATGAGCTGCATCTCTAAGTAGAGCTTTATAGTAATACAAGCTGTCAAAAAATAAGGAAATGTAGAATAAAGTTGTCATTAATAATCTACATGATGAAACAGAAAAATATCTTTATAGCACTCCTATTTTTGATTCCTTAAATTTTAAAGTCTCACTAACCGGAAAAGTTACTGAGTTTTCTGTTCAGAAGTTAATCCTGAGGCTGATCAGCTCACACATGCAGTACATTACCTTTAAAGGAAGGTTTCCGGAGTAAAAAATCATTGTTACAATTTTAAAATCCATTTGCTATGAAAATTCTTTCATATTCACTTTATAGTAATCAGGAGATGAACAATCCTGCCACTTCAAATACATGCTAGAAAATGTATGAAACTTGAATATACAATCCTAAATTGAACTGAAAAAGCAGCTTGAATTGCTATTTAAAAAGAAATTTGCATATATATATTTAAAAAAAGAAAAAAGAAAAAAAAAAAAAGACCCGAGAGTCCTACCCTGGTACATAACTGGGTTTTACAAAGTACATGTTCCCCTGTTCTCCTAGATGGGTGCCACCCTCTCTCACTTATTTGTTGAAGGGGATTGCAATAAAACACAATCAACAACTTCTAAGGAAAGGTATTACTCTCATCATGGCAATACATTGATGGGAGCTGTAATATAATGATATCTACAACTACGATTCTCACATATTTTCTCCACATATTGAAGTTAGAGCATCAGTACGTATTAATTCAGCATTTTACTCTGCATCCTGACAGGATATTTGACTTGGAATAGCACTGCTATTTGAGTCACTATAAAAAAAGCATTCCAATGAATTAAAAATACACTTACATTTTTTAAAAATAAATGGTCTGTATATTTGTTCTTCATGGTAATCTTTAAAAGCGTTGCAATCAGCTGTCATTTTTAAGCTGCCATCTGCATGCTCCTGAACTCATTCGGGATGTCATACGGTTCAGAATAGAAAGCCTCATAAGGTCATTTTCTGCCATACAGCTTTACACTTAAAAGATTTGGCATATCTGCATTTGCAAAATGTTAAGAATTTCACCCGGAATATATCTCCTGTCAAATGACAATTCACACCTATGCAAACCATAGCTTTTGTTTATGTGTCACGGGTATGATTATGTGTAGAATAGCTGAAATCTAGACATCTATCTATGAAGATGTCTTAACTTTTCCTAGCAGAGAACAGGAACATGCAGTTTAGTACTAGAAAACAGCTGGGAACCTGCCTAACAGAATATTTTTTAAATTTACTCAGGGGCTGAATTTTACTTGTGTTTTCCTTACTTAATTATCTCAAACTCTGAGACAGTGACACAGATTTATAATTCCACACTATGTTAAAAATTTGGACCCGGATTCACTAGAGAATCATTGTGTTTATCTTTTAATTCTTAGTTTCTCTGAAAGTGTTCTATTTTCTTTTTGAGAATAGGTTTTACCATTGATTTTTATCTATACAGTGGAAAGCTTTGGACCAATGTCACGCAATGTAAAAACATGTAATGCAAGTCCAGTATGTCTCAAAGATCTTTTGAGGTGAGATGCAGCAGAAACAAAGATGCACAAAGAAGAAAAGTAGCTTGTGGAGATCTCATAGAAGGCATGTATATAATCAAGATTTCATGTTATAAACAATATTTATTCTTTCAACAAGTCATTTTATAGCTGCATAGAAGTTCGGGGTTTTTTGTTGATATGATCAGATTGTTTGTTTGTGAGGGGAAAAAGTGGGTCTAGAAAAAGAAGTAAGGCAACAGAATAGCCCTACACCTAGTAAAGAGAATACAAAGATAATCTGAAGTTGAACACACTAATGGCATGCTTCTGTTTTAATGCTGTCTTCTCTGAAATGGACATGGACAGAATGTGAGAGCATTAACTAGTTCAGTGATGTAAATAAGGTTTTATCAGGACATGCTATTAGTTCACATTCCTAACTGAAAGATAGAAGAAAGCTTTGAATTTTTTACTTGTCTTTTGAAGGAAATATTTTTTCTATAATTTCTTAGATTTTGAGTGCTTTCCTTTTCTGATATTAGTTCCTAAGTGCTTCCATGTTCAGTATCCCTCCCTTGTGCTTCACATAAAGTGACAGTATTGGCAGTCGCAAGTTATGCCTACAGTGTTAGATAATACAGGTTCGTTGTCTAGCAGTGCTCATGAGAGCACCATCGCTAGTCCATCCACCAGTGCTGGTGCTCTGGTGATGTGCTATATATGTATAACAGCTCACTTGCAGGCCTTATTTCAAAGCAAAGCCAGGTGATACAGAAGCCAAATCCTAGCTGTGCTTCTAAGAATGGTGTACTCTAGGGACCAACATCTGTATGCATTGTGTATAAAACTGCATCAAGTTTGGCTTTGTCTCCTGACATACACATCAGTATTATCCCAAGAAGTCTGGCACTTCCAGGGGCTCTCGAACACCTTCATAGCACACCCAGCAAATATTACCTTCTTGCTACACAAATCCTCCTATCCTATCCTATCCTATCCTATCCTATCCTATCCTATCCTATCCTATCCTATCCTATCCTATCCTATCCTATCCTATCCTATCCTCAGAGATGTTCATTTAACATCTTTTTTAACACTTTGGGTTGGAGAAAAGCCCATGAAAATAATCTTTTTAGAGCTACTAGGGCAGCCCATCACTAATGGTGCATGTACAGAACTTGTCCATCCTAGGGCAAATGATCCCTAAGTAGCATGACTTAAACTGACTCTGCTGAGCTGTAGAGAGTAAAAGGTGTGATTTTCCATCTTTTTGACACATCAGCTTTGCAGCTTCCCTTCAGCTGAAATAATCAGTGCCTTCCAAAAAGCAATAGGCAAGCATTTGAACAAAAGCAGTAATGTCATGCATTCCCATAGGTAAGTGACATTCATGAAACAAAATGTTAACTCTTGAGTTACCTGAATTCTAGGGGTTCATTAGTTGTGATGCCATTGCTTTTAACCACATCTCTTCTTTTTGTGAAATTTCTGGAGATTAAAACACTCTTCTTTCCTGATAACAAGTGTATCAGTACTTATCCTGTCTTTCATTTTAAACTTACTCTAGGTATGAAAGCAACTTTTAAATGTAGGAATGTGTAGAATTGTTATTATGCCAGCAGAGGGAACTGCTAAAACAAAGTAGAATCATTTTTTTTTTGAGGTCTTTGCTAAAAAAAAACAATAAAGAGCCCTATTTTAACCATAAACATTTCCCTTTAAAAGGTCACTTTAAATTTGAACACATATGGCAAAATTAACAAGTGAAGATCAAAACGTTCAGAGACATTTTCAGAGGAAAAATAGCTGTGTACCTGTCTTGAAGCATTAGTGTTTAAGACAATCTGGGAAACTGGAAACATTCTGGAAATTTAAGTCTATTGAGTAGATCTGGGCAGTTGTAAATGTGTATTACTTTGTCCTTTGGTGTAAAGGACTCATTGATTTGTTTCCCTAGTGTGTATCATCAGAATCAAGTATTTTACAAATAAAAAGTTATAAAGCTTTTCTATTTAAATTTAAACTACAAATACAGTTGAATAAATATTGAAAGAAAGGTGTTTATGTGCACTAGTTGAAAAGAGTATGAAAAAATCTGAAAAATGGCAAAAGACTTAGAACTTAATATTGTCTGCAATAAACATCTGTGGAAAGACAAGCCATGTTCTGCACTCATTTTTCAGCTGTGGCATAACACAGAGGAGTGATTGTAAAAGCCACACATGTGATATACTCATCCATTTGCTTAAATTAATGATGCCTATGACATGCTTGAATCTAACTTCCCGACTTATTTGGAGCCTCTCTTCGAGTTATCAGTGCTTTTACATTTATTGGAAGCATTGCTTACTAGGAAATACAATACAGGACAATGAGAGAAAAAAGGACAGAAAGATAAGGACATAAATACAGAGAGTAATCAAGAACTGTGATAAATCAAGATAGCACAGGAAATGGAGAAGGGATATAAGACATACTATATGCCACATATCTTTTGTAACTAAACTTGATTGTTCTGAGGTTCCTTGAAAATCAATAGTTGGTCAGATTTTCAGAGCTCAGCACCAGCTCCTTCCATCCAGTCATGTGTTAGCTTACTTGTGGATAAGGCACTTTGGATAAACCACTGAAATAAGCTTCCACTGACAAATAAAAAACCCAAGGACTTTATCCTTTCCATTGTGTACCTGTCTGCATGCAAAATCTGGCCCCTGCAATACCTTCTCTTTGTATCTGAAGGTTGTTTGGTATTTATCTCGTTGTAATAAGTAGTCACTGAAACCAAGTCAATTTATAATTGTTAAAAAAAACCCAAAACCCAACTAAAAATCATTTTCTCTTCTAGTCATTACCTTAGTTTTCTGGTTTAAGCCAAATATGTTAATATAAAATATTCCAATGGTCAATGCATTGTTTCTATCCAATAACATAATTTTCAGTAGATTGTATATGTAGTTCAACATGTTGCATTCTCAAACCTTCCTGATTTAAAAAAAAAAAAACCAAAAAACTGCTTTTTATATTTTTGGAAGTAGGCCTAGAAGAAAATAATATGAATTTAATATCAGAGATGGGATTTGGTATTACATCGTTTCTCCTTATTCAACAAAAAATATTCCAGTGTTTTCTGAAAGAGGGGTAACTAAGGAGTTCTATATAAAACTTTTTTGTGGTGTTTACTTTCTTTGTGAGAGTAATTTCACTACAGACCAGTGAACCATTGACAAAACCCATCTATACTTTCTGTTCAGTACAACATCAGCATAGTTCACAAAATCTTTAAATAAAATAAAGTTAAAAAAAAAAAAAAGGCCAAAAAATCAATCAAGTATGCACTGGAGGTAATTTTTCTTGTCAACACTGTATGGATTCAAGGAAGAGTGGAGAGTTACAGTACAGCATTAGCTGGTGAACAGGGGAGATAAGAGCGTTAACTGAAAAAATACGAACATAAACAAATGGTCCCATTTGGGGGATGGGCAGATAATTTTTATGCTGATAATAATTTTCTGCAAATTGTGGTTTAGGTTAGAAGGGAACTCAGCATAAGCTTTGAGATTATACCCAGGTGCCCAAGGCTTTACTGAGAGTTTTGAAAACCTCCAAGAATGAACACTGTACAGCCTCTCTGGAAAATTTGCTCCAACGGTTGACTGTCCTTACAGTGGAAACACGTCTCCTAATGTATAATCAGAATCTTGTTCTTTTCAATTTATGATCACTACTTCTGCTCCTCCTGCCATGCACTACCGTAAAGACTCTTGCTCAGTATTTGTGGTAACCTCCCCATGGGTACTGGCAGTCTCAATTTCGTCATCTTATCCTTGCAGGGAAAGTGTTCCAATCCTGATCATCCTGGTGGGCCCTCGATTAACTTAATTCCATTTATCCCTGGCTTTCTAGGACTGAGATGCAGGAGCCTGGATGACGTATTCCAGATGTGGTCTGGCTAGTGTTAAGTGAAAAGGAATTAGTCAATTCCCTTGATGTCCTTGTCTTGTTCCTGTTGTACAGCCCAGGATGCTGCTGGCTCCTTTACTGCCAGGCTCACACTAGCTCACATACTGTTTGCCGACTGCCAGAGCCCCCAGGACCCTTTCAGCAGACCTGTTCCCTAGGCAATGAGGCCCCAGCCTTCCCTGTTGCCAGGGATTTTTCCTTCCCAGGTGCAGGACTTTGCATTTGCCATGGTTAACTTTCGTAAGATTCTTGGACTATTCTTACACCCTGTCTCTCTGGATGGTGGTTCTGTATTTGATTGTATTCTGTGTTCCCCCTTGCTTGATGTCATCTGTTAAACTGATAAGTGTATGCTGTCACCTTCTCCTGATCACCGATTAAAATGTTTTAAGGAACAGGTCCCATGATAGAACCCTGTGAAGATCTACTTGGTCCCCTCCAGGCAGAATACAACTACCTGCTGTGTCCAATCATGTGAACAGTTTTTTTCAACTTCCCCAACTATAATGTCTCAATTTAGGTACAAGAATATTGTGTGAGATAGTGTTGAAAACCTTGCTGTGTTTTTTGCTGTTGTAACTAGTTTGTTATAGTGAGTGTTCAATAGGAATTAAATTTCCATGTCTGCCTGCATGGCCCTTTCTTTAGAACTCTGTGTGTAAGCATGATGAATAATCATTCATTTTAAAAGAATTGAATCCATTCAGAGGCATAATTCAGGCTAAATGTTCAACACATCATTCATAGCCTTTGAATTTTAATTTTAGTTTCTTGTTCTGTATTTGAATCACTACTGATTTTGTGAAATTGTAATACCATTGCCAATATGAAGTCAATACATTGTAGATACATTAATGCTGTTGGGAAACAATGAATCTAATGTTTCTAAGTGATATTTTTGAAGCCTTATTTTTTTAAGTCATCATAATTTTCCAGTTCTGCTTTGCACTCTAGAATTAATTTCTATCACATTTTGGTTTTGTTTCATTAATGTGTCCTCTAGAATACACATCTTGCTGTGGAAATATGATCAAAGAAAGCCATGTTGCTTTAGGAATAAAAGAAGGGGAGGTTTCAGCAGGCTTTAAATGTTAGGAAATATCTTTTTAAGAACATATACAAAAAATCCCATTAAACTTTGTTGCAACTGTAAAGTAGCTGCTTTAGTTGTAGAAATCTCCTTTAAGTCTATTATTTATCTCCTATAAGCCTTTTGTCATTGCTTAGGTATCTTACAATAAGGTTTAAAAGTAAAGGCAACAAATTTATATTAGCATTTGTGAGCAGCCGAAGAAAAGATAGATTTTGTTTACATGTGGTATCTTGAATAGGAAGACAGGTTTTAGCATTTTATTCTTCTCAGAATTTCTGGAATCCTTGCCCAGTCAGATAGAGAAAAATGCACCAGTTGAACACAAGGCATTCAAGTACTTTTCTTTTTTACCTGTTCATAGGTAGCTATTGAATATGTTGAAACAACTCAAACTATTGAGAAAAAAACATATTAGAAAATAGCTAAAAGAAAATAATTCAAGAACTTTATGTAAAGGAAACTAAGGCTTAGGGTTTTTTTTTTTTTGCATGAATACAACAAAGTTAATACTTAAATATAAAGACACACATGTAGTTTAGAAGAGAAATCTTGAAAGTTCTCAGTCTCCATACAGAATTAATACATAAAATACTAAAACCTATTATATAAAACTACAAAAAACACTAAAACATTTAATAGGATGCAAAAAGTATTTTTCTCTTCATCCATTGTCTTTGATTATGCTCTCTCATCACTGACCTGAGTTTATTAGTAGGCTGACCAATATCTGACTAAACAATGACTTAAAGAATAAGGCTGGAGTTCAGGCCTTCTGTGTTACTCATGAAATGAGTATCTTTTCAGTCTCATTCTGTGTTTAAGTGCTGGAACAGAAATCCCACTTTTTTCCATTTAAAAAACCATTTAACTTATGTTCTTAAATATTAAAAAATGAAGGTGCTTTCAAAAAAGTGTGTCTTTTCATCTAAGATAATGAAGAACATGGTGATTGAGCATTTGCAACAATATTGTTCATGTCTGAAGTCAAACTTATTGAGTAAAGAAAGAAAATATGTGCAGTACAAAACACTTTTTTCTGTCTTTCAATATTACTGTTTTTCAAGGACATGCAATGAACAAGCAAAACTACATGAAACAAAAGATTGTTGATTTTCAGGGTTTTACAATAGCTGGCTAAATTTCCATCTCCTTTGTGGTTCACTGGACACACAGTAGGTGAAAGGAAATATAAATCCTAAACTCCTTTATAATGCTGGACAAGAGAATATTACCTTTGTTTCTGGTTTAATTCAGACTCTTTTTTTCTAAGTCCCTGATACAATACTTATAAAATTTACAAGGGAAACAAGTTTTTAAAAAATCTTAGAATCTTTAGCAGGTAGGTGAAATAAACATGTCCTTTCAAGAATACTAATTAGTTACTAAGGAATTATCCAAGAGAATCATTAATTTTAATGTAAGATCACATCTTTATTGAATGCCTACCAATATGTTTTGTGACGAGGCACAGTAACAATGCACGTTAAAGACATCCAGTCAGAATATACAGATCACTAATAAACCTCAAGATGTGCTAAACTGACCAAATAATGGAGAAAACTACATGTTAACTATTCATGGTGCACTTTGAAGCAGAGGCCAGAATCTCATTTAAATTACATCACATCAACTTAGGAGGAACTCTAAGGATGCTTTTACAATTATACAATTAAAAAATTGCAAAAATGGAAAAGTAATACAACAAATAGTAAAAGTAATACAAAAGTCTTTTTTTGATCTATCTAACTTCCTGTGATTTGATGTGTCGTTTCCGATTTAACAATGGTATATTTTGTGTGAGTTTCATTTAGATTTATTTGGATGCCTAATGACTCAATGCCTTACATGCAGTTTGTGTAAAGACTCTAAAGACTAATTTTCAAATCCTGGTAAAGTTTTAAGCACAGTGACATGAGGAAAGTAATTTGTGGACATCTTGTTCATTTTCTTTATAAAGTACCTTGTTTTTGAAAGTTACATAACAACCCCGTATATTCTGTGATTCTGTAATTAATTCAAAAGACAAGCAAAAAGAAAGTGAAACTGCTTTGATGTTTTTGTAAGAGTGTATGAAATTAATTCTAAACATATTCTGCTAAACTATGTTTTTCAATGACATGATTACAATAATTGAAGAAACCCTATGACATGTATATGTATGCTTCCTTCATATCCATAAAGGAATTTCAATTCTCTGCTGACTTGACTCTGAAACTGCCCCTTCAGATATACACATTAATTTTGAAGATGTTGCAGCACTAAACGTGAAACATTCTTGATTCCCTTCAGTGCTGTCACTGAGATTGATAAGCCACATTATGGTTCGGTGGCCATTTAACTCTTGTGAACTTGACAGTCTTTCCCTGGAGCAAGGAAAGGAAAAAAAGAAAAAAGAAAAAGAAGACAAATGTGTTGGACCTCAGCTGTGCTCAAGATTGCTTTGTGAATGAAATGCTGAGGTATTCTGACAGCAAAGCCATTCTCTTATCTTTGTTACTTCCTTGCTGAGGAGTACAGAGGAGACATTTTTTTCTTTTCTCAAAGCAATGCAATTCAGAGTTAGTCTTTGGAATAAAAACCAATCTTTTCAAAACTTCCTTGTCAGCAACAGAGCTGTGCTGATTCTGACAACACATAAAATTTGGACATGTGACATGTTTGTCTGACCAGAAGTCTGCATTACAGACACCAAATTGACTTCCTTCCTCTTCCAGGCAGTTTCAGGGCATGAGCAACTAATAAGTTGGACCAAAATTTCTATGTGCTCCTTGTGAAGTAGATGGTGGAGAGGAGATTATAGTTCTCTATAGAATGAAAACCAGTTTTCATTCAATGATAGGTACAAGAGCCCTGCCCCCGGGTTATTAGTGGCATGGGGCCTTCCCATAGTCCAGTGGCCATGTCACGAATGTGGACTATAAGTCATGTTTTGAATATTGGGGAGACTCTCAACAATTTACATGTGTCATATTGGTGTGATCTCGATTTAAAAAAAATTAATACAAAGATAGCTTTCCATAAACATTCTTGAGGTGGATCTCCCAGACTCCCCCTTTTTTTATTGAAGAAGATAGTGTTCACAGTGAGGGTGGTGAGTACTTCAACTTTCGCTCTTCGGAGGCCGTGCACTATTCTCCAGATGACTTTGATAACTGCAAGAATATAAAACTGCAAGAATCAAAACAGCACAAGTGCAGCCCAACCTCATGACAATCCATATTTTCAGTTTAGGGTCTGTAAGCCAATTTTTTGGATTCAACCATTTTAGACTATCTGATAATTCATCTAAAACATTTTTCTGTGCCAATTTTTGTAATTCCATCAATTGTCCTTGTAAGGCTATGTTTAGATATTGAACCATGACACCAATATTAGTTGAAAAGGTTCCCCATATATGTTGCTTAATTTGATGCCAATCATAAATACTTCCTGCAGGGGAGTAACACAAATTCTTCTCTGTATATTTGCAATCACAATGTCGTTGTGTCCTTGTGGTTAAAGCACTCTACCTTAATGCTGAAGCTACTTCATGAGTAGTCTGTACAGACTTAGCCAATGCAGTGATTGCTACAGCTGCAGTAGCTGAAATAATGATTACAGATATAATAAAAGTTATAAGCCAGCCTATAAACCTCTTGCTCTACAGAAATATTCTCATGAGAAAGACAACTGAAGTAGTACGACTTAAGTTTATCTGAAAAGTGTGATTGATTTGTGAAATAGTAACATGTGCTGATACTATAAATACATAAGGGTGAAAGGTGCAAATCATAATAGAATCATTGTGAATATGGATTAAATCTAAATTATAAATAAAACCTTCTTGCTATATATACCATGAGCCACATGTCTTATGAAAAAAAAGTGTGGCCACGTGTCAGATTTTGGTAAACAAAGGACTGACAGTGTTTTTATATTCAGTCTATAAAACAGATCCTGACAATCCTCCTTTGGACCATATCAGGGCTTCATTTGTTTTTTGCTCTTTGTTGGTAAAACATCATAGCAGCACCACTGAGCAGTAGGATAATGAGGAGCCACATCAATAAAGGGAGGTACAGTGCCTTTAGGACATCCCTGGTAACTCCAAAGTGCACTTATGTCCCTCTCCCCCTGCTCTGAGACAGCACCGTATATGTTGCACCATAGCGAGTGGAAAAGCACTGGCTAGGGTTGCTGCATCTGTGCCCAGTGCATGCGGAGAGCTTCAGACTCATGACCAGGCTGCTAATGGTTCTTGTTTTCTTCTGTGAAGAGAAGTTTCACAAGATTGTGCACATCCTTAAGTAAAGACAGTAATGAGTTCTTTTTAATCAGCATGTATGCTGTATACCTGCAGCCCCATGTTCAGTCTCAGTTTTGTGGTCCATGTTTATTTTTGGCCACTTCAAATGCATAACTAGCAAATGGATGGCTATGGACCACTCTTTTCCTCTCCTTTTCTCTTCAAGGGCCTGAAGAAAGCTAAATTTATCTATTTTTGAACTGTCAAAATGCTGTACCATGATGTGGTTGAGAGAGTCACTGCTTTCAATTTACAAGCACCTCAGGATCTTGTGTCTAAAAGTTATGTAAAACTCAGTATTTAAGTTCTTATTTCTCTGTTTTGTGTAGTTAGAATGGCAGAATTTATTGTCTTAGCATAGGGTGTGCAACCTTCACAAAGAAATTGGAATATAATTGTATTTAAAAAGCAGGTGTTACTTTATCTGCATTTGCTGCATTATTAATATTCTGTGTAATACTAATTGAAGAGCTAAAATTCAATTAATATAAGTGACATAATTAATCAACTGTAAACAGAAGCAATAAAATGTATTAATTAAAAATGCGATGGCTTCTCTTTTTCTAATACTGGAGTGCTGTAAAGTAGAAATGCTATTATACCGTGATTAATTTATTCAGAACCTTTCTTAGTTGAGGTATATTCTCTGTCAATGCAATTTTCTATCAATCTTTGCTTTATATCAACTGTAGTGAGTACAGCTGCATAGAAAGTTATTGTCATTTGAAATATTGGATTATTTTTTAGGAAACAAGAAAATGACAATTGTTTATTATTTAAATTAGTTTAGATTATTGTAACTCTATTTAGTACTGTGTTGCCTTGAATAGAATATTATAGTATAGTTCTGCTTTGCTGTATTTGGGTCCTGGTTTGTGGTGTGGGAAAGTGCCCTGTAATTTCATAACTTTATTACCTGAAGAAAAAAAAAAACAAAATAGAAAAGTAAATTTCTGTAAAAATGTAGAAATCTAATTAAATCCCTCAGTACTGAGGAAAAGGAGTACTTTGGAATCTTTAAAATATTTATTCCTGCAAAGACTTGTGATTTAGTACACACATTAGTTGTGATCTTGCTGAACAGCACTATACCAAAGTTCCACAAGTCTGCGCAATCTAACAAGCCCTGCATTATACAGAAGACTGGACAAGCTTGCCACCTGCATTCAAACACATAGACAGTCTCAGGTATAAATATTGCTTCACTGAGGCAAGTTTGTACTCATCATTCATCATCTATAGGTTACCTATGAATCAATGGATATCGAGAAGGCAGCTCTAGGATCCAGCCATTTTATTACAGAACAACAAAAGGATTTGGCCAAGGTTGTGTAGAAGATGACTGTATTGGTTTGAAAAAATTGGGTGTAACTCTCTCAAACTCCCACTGAGTACAATTTCCTGCCACAATTTTACTGTTACATAGAATCAGACATTGTTTATGGAAGATATATTTAAAAAAAAAAAAAGTGGATTTTTAGATAAATTACTCTCTCATTCTGTCTTACTTCACCAGATAATTCCATTTGCAATATCTTGGCATGATTAACAAAACCAAATGGTGTGATTAACAATGCTTTTACCTAAGTCAAATATGTAGAGAAACATCTTAGGCTGCAGGAGTCCCAGATTAAATTCTTTACTATGCATGCATGAATGCGAAACTACACTTCCCATGAGTTCCCTAACTTTGAATTCTGGGTGGGTACTTCTCACAGCTTTTTGATGCTGACACTGTCTCATGTCACAGGAAATATTTAAGTGTACACTGGGACAGATACAGCTAAATGGAGGTTTGATATCCCAATTAAAAATTTTGTACACATACAAGAAAGTTGTTTTTGATAGGTATCTGTCAGATGAAAAATGTATAAAAGCCCTCTGAAACCTCCCATACAAGCTTTAGAGGTAGAAAAAAATAAATCAAGTCTTAGGAAAAAAAGGGATTTTACGCCGTTGGCATCATTTGCATTCTCTTTTACTAACTCAATGATTATTTAAAGTATTTAATGTAAATTAAACCTGCTCCAATAGAAAAGAATAAAGAAATGCCATGTGAATATTGTACAATATGCTCGCTAAGACAATTCATTTGGATATTAGGAATTTTACATTGAGATATGTGCAGAGAGATGACAAAACAGAATGTAGTCCTACTGTGCTCTCACTTCTTGCCTTAATTATTAGGACATAGAGGACTCTACCTACACAAACATATGCTTTTGCTGTGAGCTGTGTTGGTATAACTATTTTGACTTACACAAAATGGAAAAGAGCCATTTTGGTTTAAGTGGAAAACAAATCAACATTGTCCAAAATGAAATAGATTTTTCTTTTGCTTTGATAAACAAAATAAAAAAAAAAATTGCACAAGTGTAGCTATGACCTTTTCACTTCTTCCATTTATTATTCATTACTGGATATGTTTGTCCATCTAGACAAAGAGTATTGTTTTGGTTGTATAAATTAGTTTATTTGATAAAATCTAAAGATTAAACATCCTTTTATCTAGGTACACACAATCTTGTTGAAGTGAGAGTAAAATATTTTGTATCTAGAATGTCAAGCTTGTCCCACCTTACATGTTTACCATGTAGGCATAAATGTAACAGCTACTAACCTTACAGTTGGAAGAGAAAGAGTTAGTATAGTCAATAGAAAATAATGAGTGATTTATCTAACCAAATTTGAGTGTGCGCTTTGGAATTAAGTGATCTGGGCTCCCTGATTCGGGAAGACCCAGGCATATTTCTGCTTGCTACTATCTACTCCGTTAAACAACGCATATTTCTAACATGTAAAGTTGATTGAGTTAGGAAATAATTTCTTACTACAGAAATTTAATGTATGCTTCTGAAAGGACTTGAATGAGAAAAATAGACTAATTCCATATCCATCAGATATATTAATATCAGCTGCTGGTAAGAATAATTTAATGTAATATTTTTGTCACAATAAGATCTTGAATACACTTTAAAAATATATATTTACAAGTATAGTAGTGCAATTAAGACAATAGCCTAGCTTCAGAACTAATTCCCTTAAGTATAAAGAAATTATCCTTAAAGGAGTAGAAAAGAAGGAAAAAATATATTACTATTCTGTCATAAATTGACATTGAAACATTACCACGAGCATGCTCTGACTGAGGAAAAAAATGGTTTAACTACTTTTGTGTTGTTTTTCTGTGTTTTTTTTTTTTTTTTTTTTTAATCTGTGTAACAAAGTATTTGAGACAACAAGGTCAAAGAAACAAACATTATAGACAGAAATTTAAAACACATTTTATTTTTTCATAAGTGTTTTTGTTTAAGTGCTACATTTTTGTGAAGGTTTTTCAACCTTTCTTTTATATTAATTCTTACAATTCGGTTCTACATTTAGTGAGATATCAACAGGCCAGTTTTATCTCATACTTGATTCTAAAAAGTTTAAGGTGTGTGAACTATTTCATTTGTTTTCTTGTCTTCCTTAAATACATCCTGACAGAAGTATTAGTCGAGCAATTATTTGATCTTTGAGTTGCACTCAAAATAGAAGTACTTAACTCCTATCTACTATGCCCTGGTGCAATAGTAATGCAAAGTCCAAAGTCATGTAGAATGAAGACCTAACACTGATGAAGTTATAACAACTTTCAGTATACTGCTAAAGCATTTTATTCATCAGTTTTGCAATTCCTACCAAATGCTTACCTACTAAATGCCTTTACCAGCCTCAGTCAAATTTTGCTAATAGATTCTGATTTTGGCCATCTCTAAAGAATGCAAAATTTAAACACTCTAACCTATACTGTGTGTCTATCATGACTTCTATTATACAGCACATTTTTTACGAGCTTGGTAAATATTTTGATATATTTACAGATACACACCTCCAAAAAAAAAAACCCAAGAAAAAATCAGAAAACCCAAAATATTATACATGTTGCTGGAAATAAACAACCAAAGGTATTAGATGCTAATATTTAACCTAGTATAACAATTATTAGCCATTAGCCATTACATTAACTGTAGGCCGAAATTTCATATGGACTTATTTATTAATTTGAAGACCTACTAAAGCTAGCTGGCTTTAGTAGCTCTAATATTTCCTTCTTCAAAAACAAAGCATACTTCATTAAAATGAGTTTTCAAATGTTTCCACTGAGAAAAGTACCAGGTTTTCTGGCTGTCATTTGGAAAACTCTTGTGTATTTCTTTTCTTTTATTTTTTTTGCTATAAGGAAAAAGTGAAACTAGCCAGAGCCTTCCAAACGTGACCTGCAATCATACTTTGCAAAGAAGAAAAGCTACTTTTCCTACCTCTGAATTGCTATGTAGTTTGGCTCAACTCTATCATTCCTGTGTAGAGATGATGTTTCACTTGTTTTCCAATAGACAAAACAGGATACTTAAAGTTATGACTTTTTTTTTTCTTTTTTTTTTTTTTTTTAATGATCATTCATTTGTGGGCACACTTTCAAAGACAAGGAGGCACAGACTTACTAGACATGTGGGAAGGTAAAGGAGCCCTGATTAGTATGAGCAGGTGCATATTGTCTGTCACAAGACACCTACATGGTGATGTGTTGGTTTTATTCAACAAAATTGGCTCATACTGCTGTGAGAATGTTTATGTTTCAGCCTATTTTGAAAGGTGGCCAGAAAACATTTGTACTCTTTATGACCTGTTTAGAACATGCCAAATGCCACCACTGTTTTGCTTATTTCAAAGCAGCCAAAGAGCACCAGAGAATTTCTTTCTATTAGCTATCAAAAAAACCTTTGGTCACTAGAGATCTAACCTGCTGATTAAAGAACATGAATTCCCACAAGCTATTGCTAATTCTCATAAACTTGCCAATGTCTCAAAGAATTTGCTGGGTTCAGTGTAATCTGACAGACTAAGTAAAGGCCTTAAAATTATGACAAAAATACTGCTATAAATATATGACTCACTATTTCTTACTAATCATTGCACACAGATTGGTGGCTGCCCTGGTATTGTGTAATATAATGGGCAGACAGGTTTTCATCATTTTTCATTCATATCCCAGACTGAGATGCCTGGGGTCATTAGGTACGGTAAAGTATACTTCAAGATTCTTACTAATAATCCCTTCCCTCTTGTTGTAGTTTTTATTAACACTCTTGTAAAAATGAAGTGTTATTCATGCATTTAACAAATAAAATTAAACTCCTCAAAATTCAACATTATAAAACCAGCAAGAACTGTTAGTAGACTAATTTAGAGCTGGAAAACCAGATGGAGGATATTGTAAAGCTACTTTAGAAAGAAAAAGTTAGTACAGTGGGAATTATAGAACTGTAATAAAATTATTTGTATTGTCTTTCAATGAAAGAATCAAAATTTAATTACTGTAAGTCCTGAGGGTTACTAATCACTTTCTTTTTCATTTTATTTCTTTTCTTGTTTCTTCTATGATAGTCTCATAGGGTGAAAATTATTTATTTATTTATATATACAATTAAAAAATATTTGATTTAGACAAGAGAGACCCCAGGTATAAAAATGTGTCATTGTAAAAAATGATGAAATCTGAAAACACCCTGGAATTTGAAAAGTAGCTAGTGAATACTTTATTGAAAGCAAGGGTGATTTAGAGTGCAGGTGCGTTTCATTAAAGGCAGCAAAGAAACTACCAAAAACTTGAAGAACAGGATAGCAGCTGAAGAGAGATTTGGAAAACCATATTTTTCACTATTCCCTGAATCCATCCTCAACTTCCAAACGGAAATCAATTCAGACATACTTCTGTCCATTCTACCAGTATGTGAATCATCAGTTATACTGGGAGGGATAAAGTAATTTAAAAATATTATTTTTCATGCAGTTACTGTTAGAATCTTTTAGTGAAAAACATAAACGCTAGAGCAGATGATTAAATCATCATATAGTACCATTCATATATCGAGCAATATAAAACACCATGACTACATTATGTCAGATTAAATTTACACGTGTGTTTTTGTTGAGCTTGTTATTCTTAAGTTTAGGGTGAAACATAAAGACATACAGTGCAAGTATCCAGACATACTGTCTCTACAAGCAAACCAATTTGTGAAGCAGGTTGATGGATATGTAAACAATTATAATTTCAGTAAGGATAATTTGTGTTTGAAATAAATCACTGGCAACTTGTGTAGTTCACTTTCAGATTTCTATTCTGTTCATTAGGACTGGAGACTTCCACCCTTATTCAAGTAAAATATGATCTCACTGTATTTTATCATTATTTTCTGTAATTTATTCCAAAATCAAACTGGAGTTAATAATTTAAACATATCCACATAGCTTGTATGACTGCTGTTTAGTTCTTTTATAGTAAGTCTAGATCAACTATATAAAACCATCAGATTTAGATTTGCCTAAAAGATGTATTAGGCATTTTTCTCCAGCTTTTTCAGTAGCTCTGAAAAGAAATAAAAATGCAAAGGTATATTTAATACCAAAGATTATTTCTGAATCTGTCAGCTTTTTTTTCTTTTTCTCTGCTAAGGACAAGCCATTTTATGACAGCTCTGAATTGGATTTATAATGATCTTTTTTCCTACAGTCATTTAATTTTGTTAACAATTAATTAATTTTCAGATAAATTGTCACATGCTGTCTCAAAGTCTGAAGAAAGTTTTTCTACCTTTCTACCTTTTCTCTCTTTTTTTCTTTTTTTAGTTTCCACACCTTGTCTGAGGGCAGGTGGTTCTTAAATGAGCATTTTTGACATAAGGAAAAATTATGTTGAGGTCAAGTTCAATATTTCAGTGAATCTGATTAGATTCAAATGGCACCATGAAGATCTGATAGAATAAATAAATCCCTGTCACATTTGTGCTCAGTGTTGCAATCTAGTTGGAGATTTGTTCGTTGCTTATAGATTTAACATTAAAAGATTAAATTACTTTATTCCTGAGGGCAAATTCACCAGCAGAGCCACACTGGCACAGACAAGACACTAAATAGTGAAAACACTATTGAGAATTATGCCTTTGTAATGTGAAGTAAATGTTGTTTCAGTTTCAAAATTTAACAATAGGAGGTGGTATCATAAAACAGTGAAGGGTAGAGTGCACTTTCAGGCTGTGCTGTTTGGTCATTCCCTAAGTAGATCCTCTGGAATTAGACAACCAAACTACCATTTGTTGGGCCAGAAATAAAAAGGAAGAATAGTAGTCATAAACTATTCAGTATAATGATTCTGTTAGGGGTTAGGGGTGTGCTATCCCCTCTGCATCTAGCACTAGAAGTTCTTATTATTCTCTGAGAGAAAATTTATAATTGATAAAAAAAACTTAGATTTTCTTTACCTTAAAGATAATTTACTTTGACTTTACATTATAAGCAGAAATAATAAAACCACCACGAGTTTCCCTGATATGTTGTATTTGCCTCATAGCTAGTCAAGCTTTCCAGTACAGGTGGTTGCCTGTATCAAATCATAAACAGATATTATTGCGCTCAAAAGTTCTCAGGAGCAGAGGGAACACACTATAAACACAGCATATTTAGTTAGTGAACATGAAATTTTTGCAGTCTAAATTAATGAATAAAAACAAGTCCAACTTTTATGAGAAATGAACCTCTCTTACTGTTCCAGCCCTCTCTATGTGGTTATCTTGGTTCTCCTCACAGGGGCCTGGCAGGAGGGATGGTGCTCTTGATGCGGGAGTTTATCCCTCTGCTTTGCTGGGAGGAACACAACATCTCTGCTTACTTTCTCCATTCTCTTGGGATATGTTCAGGTTTATTTTAGTACCTTACCATACCCCACCTGCTTCAAGCCTAGTGTGAAGCCTGCTGCCACTTTCCAGTGATGCAAAAAATGACATTCGGTGGCTACAGGCCACGCTTCCATGACAATCCAATGCTTGACAGCTTAGTTTGGCTGGAGCAGCACTGAAGGGTCTCGGCAAAATAATACACTTCAAGTAGCAATCAAGGAGGAAATCAGGAACCTTTTGTCATGAAGATTTTACAGCCTAGTTTGAGTTCCTTTTTTATTGTTATGTTCTGCAAAATAGGTTTTCTGACACTAACATTATCAGAATTTGAGGTACTACAATGTATTTATTATAACTAAAAGCAATCATATGCCAAGAACATGAAGTTGTTTAATTCATTTACATTAATCATACAGAATAAAATATTATATTTGGAAGTTCGGCAGTTTATTGTCTATGTTTTTAATGTTGGCAGCAAATCACAGATATATATTGTCTCTGACCTTAGTACTAAAACAGAATGTGTTTCCTCAATGTGCTTGTGAGGCAGGAAGACTTTGGTAGTATTAAGTACACAACACTATCACGTTGACTATAAAAATAAAGTTATTTTTTCTCCAGTTTCAGTCATTTTTAAAGGCTTGTTAATGATTAAGTCTATTTTTTAACTAGGTTAGGAGAGTTAGATATCTGTATCTCTTTGGTTGGTTTATGTTATGCAAGAGATGCAAATAAAATAAAAATACAAAACTGCATTAATGCTTGACATTTTCAATCTGCATCTGCAACTGAACATCATATAAAGTCTGATGCATGTTTTAAGTATTTAAACACTACATAGGACTGCAAGAGTTTGTTAAGTGAAAAATGGTATTATGTTAAAATGAGCATCTGTTTCAGAGCTTCTCTGACAAAAGGTTTTAAAGCCAGTGTACCAGTAGCTATTTAATACAGGGGAAGAGACGTAGAAGACTTCTAACATCCAGCCATGACCCTTTTTACTTGAGCTATTATACTGATATCAGAATATGCTTCTAAGTTTTATTTGGGGAAAATTAGGAAATAATATAAAAGTCTAACTTTGTTCAAGTAACGATTCACTTGTCAGGTTTTGTATTCTTTTATTAAAGTGGGAGCAGGTAAGAAGAGGTCCAGTTAACAGGATTCAACACCTGTAAAGTTGAGGAATAACAAATGATGGGGTTGGACTTAACCTCCACCTGAGATTTGTTAGCTGCCTCCAAGACTGGGATGTCAAAAAGCAGTTTAATTAGGAAAGAGAATTTCAGAAATAGTCTTAGAGGAATCTGTGAAAAGATCTTCTCACATCAACTAGGACTCGCTGGTTCAGATGTCTTGGTAAGAAGAAACCTGCTCAGAAAAAGGTCTTTGAGGCCTATGTGTCAATCCTGTGTGTGTGATTTAATGACTTTGAAAAGCACTTGTGTTTGAACAAGAAGCACATCCTTTAGAAAAAGAATAAAAGAATGAAAAGAGTTAAATTGTAATACTAGCTGATAAAATATCTTAGAGAGATATCCACCCAGACAAAAAGGACTCAGGACAGTTTCCCACACAGAGACATCTAATAAGACTTGAGGCTTCCTAAGGTATCTCAGATATCCACATGGGGCTGGTGGATATAAAATTTGTCTGGTTGTAAGCCCAAAAGAAATCTCTGGTTCCCAAGATACCATTTCCCATCATCTTGAAATGCATCTGGGATTCTGTGACAAGTGCTATTGCTGATTAAACTTTTTCTGATACATGTATCACTTCTCTTATCCACAATAAACATGAAGAAAGAATGTTTATCATTGATAGATCAATACTTGAAAACATGCATTACGACATTATTTTGCCTTCAGTATCTGTAAATCCTAGCTAAAACACCAGGTGGATTTGGCCAGACAAAGGGACTTAACAGTTGTGAAAAGCACAGATTTAGTATGTTACTTCTGTTCTATTGCTCAACATCCATCGGTATTCCTGTAGGACTAGTTTGTTTATACATATGCATTATAGTCCATATTTCAGGTATGTTGATTTTTTTACTGTGTGTTAAACTAAACATTGCTACCATTGACTTCTTGAAAATAATCTTGTCTTATCATATTTTTGAAAAATATTTCCTGTGATTCTCATTTGGTAATGGTGATATTCCTAAAAGATTGAAAAAATATTCCTAAAAGATTGAAAAAGCCTCATCCAACCTGCATACACGTTTGAAGATATTTTGACAACAAAGCTTTATTTGAAAAGTTTACATCATATGTGTATCAATACCTCTGCTTATTTAGTGTCAATATCAACTAAGTTAGCATGAAAAGAATAGATAAGCTAGATATTCCAGTTCAAGGATGCAGTACAGAATTCTATATCTAAGCCCTATGTCCTTGGACACAGTGTTGAACTTACTAAGTCAATGGTGAAGCTCTTCAACAAATTAAGTGACTGATTGGCAGGACTGATTGGAAACTGGACTTCTTGATGTGTGTTTCATCAATAGTGTTTCAATAGCTCATGTTTGAAATAACGTCAGTACTCTCCTCCCTGTAAGCTACAAAAATGATGACCTTTGAAAGCTTAAATGTTCTCATATGTAAAGTTTCTTTCCCTGTCTTCTGTTAACCTGACATGTTATAAATTTTAAGTGGTTTTGTAATTGGTAGTTGACAGATAACTACTAATCAAGCTATAAAACCAACGAAGTCAGGGCACCTGACTGGCAGAAAGTAGTACCTAGGTCATCTTCCAGCAGACTGCATCTGTGTGAACAAATAGGACAGTCCTGATATATAACTTCTACATTTACCATATAGGACAATGATAATCAGTAGAGAAAAAATGAGTCTTTTCACCTAGCATTTTACTAAGTTAATGGTACATTTTGTATCCATCTGGAATATATTTTACAGTACTGAAATTTTCTGCTAGCACTTCCGATGGGGCCAATAATACAGGCTACATATACTGCTTTGATTATAGTAATGAGCCCCATATACTGCCACACTGTACATAGACATAACAAAGTAAATAAACAGACTTTTGTCAATACTACAATACATCCTTTTGAGAGCAAGATATTCTCAGACCACTGCTGTTGATTAAGGTGATGATTATTTTCACTTCTTTACCCAAAATTGCTATTTCAGAAAATACTTTTTTTTTTAGAATAACATTTGTTTAGCATTTCATCTTAACTTTTCCAAAACCATTGAATCTGCACATGAAGTATTTTAAATTAAATTTGAGGTAATGGTGTAATCATTTTTCTAGGCAATAGGATATAGGAAATTGTACAGTACTTCAGACTGAGTTTAACCCAGGTTGTTCTAACCCTCCTAAAGTATTTCATTTAATACATCTTTAGAGGTGAAAGAAGACTGAAGACCTTCTGCATTCTCGTTTCAGCCTCCAAGATCATTAATACGGCTGCTTTCACCTACAATATTTTTCACAGTATTGTTATCTGTTGCATTGCTTCTGAAGAGAGAAAGAAAACTACCTGACTTCCATTCCATATCAGTTTTACTGACAGAACACATTGTACTTCAACTTCTTTTTTTTTATTATTTCTCTCTATGGAAAAACAATTTTTTGGTTCTCTTGGCTTACTGAGCAATGGCTTCAGAATTATTTTTTCGCTCCCATTTTCCTTTTTTATTTTTCCTCTGTTTAACTACCTTCAGTTTTGCTAGCCAATTCAATGTTTTTGAACTTTAAAACACAATCAGTTCAGCTCAAGAGAATGTTATCCAGTCTTCCACCGGACTTCAAGGTATGTGTTTCACTAGGTGCTTATGTGCATATATCTATCCATGTAATACGGAAGAAAAAGAGAACATTACACAACGTGCAAGGAAAAGCTATTCTGATATACTCAAGATGTCCATCTAATTACATAGTATTGAATTGGAACTTTTTTTTTTCCTTTCTTCAATAATTAAAAGTAATTAAGTGTTGAAAATCAGTAACAATGATCTTGAAAAAATAAGATTTAAATGACAGCAGTGCTCTAGCATGGCTCCCAGCTAGCTGTCATTATCAGAGCCCATTACTTTGAAGATATATTACTCAATTACTTTACCAAATTGCCATTTCTCTGTTAGTTTTGTCTAGGGCTAGCTTGCAGGGAAGAGCAATCATGAAAAGCTATCTAAAAAAAGACATCTATGCTTGAAAGGGCTTTTGTAATTGACAGAAAAGTAGGGATAAACTTTGGTTTGATTTGGCTTGGTAGACCTCTCCCAATTAAACTTCTGAGCTACAGTGAACTGAGTAATGATACTATTAGCTTGGTGGACTCTTGATCTCTTCTCTTGTTGCCATTTGTAGTAAAGAGGACTTTTGAGGCATTGTTTTGAAGGAGACCTTTGCTAGAATTGTCACAGGCTCACAGGCTTCTATAAAAATACATATTCAAGAGTGGAAGCCTGAGAAAATGGAAAAAAATAAGCAGAATCATTGATTCAGGAGATGTATGTAGCTTGTCTGTTTGGAACTCATAGCTTTGTTGTTGGTTTGTTGTTGTTTTTTTTTTTCCTTTGTGCAGTATATCAAAGCATCTTTTTAAAATATAGAGTTAACACCTATAATTGCATTTTTTTTCAATGAAAATTTCAATTGGGATTTCAATGACTGGTGAACATTCATAAATTCAGGATCATTAAACTTGGAAAACTTTACTCTGACAGAAATGTCTGGCGATAAAATTTTCAGTTATCCTGGTAAACTAGATTTTATGTTTAAATGCCAAAGAATAAATCAAGGAATGAAAATAAAGTGAACCAAAATATCTATAGAATAAATAATGCCTAAACCTTGATATGGGATAGAACTGTCCTTACTGCGAATGACTTCAAACACATATAGCCTGGATGCCTTAATAACAGTTCTGTACAGCTTTTCATCATACTTTTAATTAAACAAAATTAGGTTCTAATTGCATTTGAAGATAGTAGACTGCAAAAATGTAAGCAAGATGTCCCAACAATACAGCGATAGTAGTAATTTGAAAGTGGAAAGGCTTACGTGTACTTCAGATCTCACTCATTGTGCTTTTATCAGTTTGGGACAGCAGTTTTCATATTTCTTATGTCACTAGCAGAAATTCATGGTATTCTCATAATATCAACAATTTCCCAAGTCAGTGAAAATTCTGCGCTGAAGAACATCAACAAAAATTGAGATCCAATGCACTAAGCCAATTTTTATTTTGTTCTCCTTCTTCCTTCCATACTCATTTTTCTCACATTTTTGATATTAATGTCTTGTTAATAATTAAAATATACTTGATTTGGTCTGTTTCTAGCTCATTGTTATCTACTAAAATTATGGTTGCAGTGTTAAAAACTTCTAAAAAATTACTCTTTATGTAGTCTTGCTCTGTTTCCTGTCAACTTTTCCTGTACCAGTGTATACTGAAGGCAATGTTATATGCATATATGTCAGTATTTCCAGATATTAACTTCTATATTTTTTTATTACCACTTTTTTCATATTTCTTCCTCCTTTATTAAATCAAAACCTATTTTAGACTCAGTGAAAACTGCTTCATTCATCACAAGTTGTTGTTTGGAAAATCACATTTGGAGAATATTGATATTACTACACTTCTCAGGTAGTAAGTTGTTGGAGATTTGCCTGTTAATAGGATTGTGGTGTCATTCCATTTATTCTGCTATCAATAATATTGATTTCTCCTTTAGGAGATCTGTGTCTTCATCCTTTCATATAATCTATATTTACAGTACAGTTCTTTTGGTTTGGTAAGAGGGCTATTTTTCTTTTTATATTTTCAAGTCTGTTGTCTGTAAGTGATTAAATTTATTATAATTGTTTAGGTTAGTTCAGAAACTCTATATGCATGTGTAAGATTAAAATAAAAAAGATGCTATCGTATAAAGAAGATATGTATTTAATTACCATACTTAGTAAGGTCTAATTTTATCCAAATTTTGTATGTTTGTACATGTCACAGAAAGATATGAGTTTACTCAACCAGATTTGGTATCAACTGTATATTAGCTGTGTCATCGTGCTATGATGATGCTGTATCATTCATTTTGTGGTTTTCCCTATTTGCCCATTTGTCACTAATGACATTTTTTAAGGGCATTTCCAAAGAATTCAGATATAGCCCATTGTGATAGTGGTAAATTATCTAAACATGTTGCATGAAAATGCTGAACAGCATGTAATTCAAAGGATATATTAATTATTTATGTCGGCTTATCATGTCCAAATGTTCACTAGCTTCTATTTTTTAAGTAATTGGGCCTTTTCAACTTTCAAAATGTATTCAATTACATAAAATATAATAGAATATTACTTATCTTTCACATAAAAATATGGTTGCATACAAATGATTTCAGTTCTGGCTAAAATTCAATCTACAGTGATATCAAAGTCTTTGAAATACTCTCAATGCTGACAAGACACTAAATGAAAGCTGTTAATATTTATTCATATCAACATTTTCCAAGTTTTAATCAAATATCTTTGTACAGCATCGAGTGCAAATGGAAACTGAGATTGCATAAAACATCAGAGCACTAATTTAATAAAAAAAACCCCAAACAAACAAAAAAAACCAACCCAGTAACAAAAGAGTTACTGTGTACTTTCCAGGCCTAAAATCAGACTTAGCATCTAATCCATTAGTTAAGTGGCTTCCATTTTCAAATTCACCAAGAGAGGTGAAGCATGTGTCATAGGATATTTACCAAAGGATGTGCAAAAGATGGCTAAGCTGGTTTTCTGATCAGTACTAGTTTGTAATTTGGGCTGGTGGTATTTAATATTTTTTTTGGTGACATGGACAGTGAGATTGAGTGCACTCTCAGCAAATTTGCTGACAACACCAAATGGAGTGGTGTGGTCAACACACTGGAGGGGAGGGATGCATGTCGCTGTTGAGACAGACTCAACATCAAGAAGTTCTTTACAGCAACAGCTACTTTATTACACAAAGCTTACTCTTTTATACAAAAAGCTCTCATGGATCCTCATATCGTGTCTTCTCTTCATTGGTCTTACAAGTTGTTTTTCTTCCTCTGGTTGGCTAACACACTTAGATGTCTTGAAGTTTGTTTACCACCTCTTTGGTGTTCCACACCAACAGTCTCACAGGAACAGGGCAATCTTGTCAAGGCCAATACTTGCTGTAAGGCTGTCAGGCCAGCTGTCAGCTCCCATAGTTCCATCCAGAGGGACCTGGATTTTTAAGAGGTGGGCCTGTTCAAACCTTATGAAGTTTGACCAGGCCAAATGCAAGGTCCTGCCTGTGGCTTGAGGCAATCCCAAGCACAAATACAGCTTTGAATGAGAAAGGATTTAGAACAGCCCTGAGGATAAAGGCTTGGGGGCGTTGGTTGATGAAAAGCTCAACATGAGCTGGCAATGTACACTCACAGCCCAGAAAGCCAACCACATCCTTGGCTGCATCAAAAGAAATGTTACCAGCAAGTTGACAGAGGTGATTCTCCCCTCTACTCCACTCTCATGATATTCCACAGAGTCCTCCACAGAATTGGACAGAGTATTGTGTCCAACTCTGGGGCCTCCAACATAAGAAGGACATAGGCTTGGGGGATTGAGTCCAGTGAAGGGTTACAAAGATGATTAGAGGTCTGAAGCACCTCTACTATGAAGACAGTCTGAGAAAGTTGTGGTTATTCAGTCTGGAGAAGAGAAGGCTCCAGGACCTTATCCAGACCTTATCATGGCCTTCCAATAACTAAAGGGGCCTGCAGAAGAGATGGGAAGGGGCTCTTATTGGAAGTGTAGTGATAGGACAACGGGTGATTGTTTTCAACTGAAGGAGGGTTGATTTAAATTACATATTAGTAAGAAATTCTTTATGGTAAGGGTGGTAAGACACTGGAACACACTGCCCAGAGAAGACGTGGATGCTCCATCCCTGGAGGTGTTCAAAGTCAGGTTGGATGGGGTTTTTGAGCAATCTGGTCTAGTGGGAGGTGTCCCTGTTCATGGCAAGGGGGTTGGAACTAGGTTGTATGAGTCCACAGACATCCATGCCAAATATTGGAAGAAAAGCTTTATTTTTATCTCAGAGTTTCTCCAGGGCATTATTCAGTATACATTCCCATTGTGTATAAAAACAACTTAAAATTGAAGCTGTTCAGGAATTTACATAAAATTTTCTTTATTATAAAATATTGATTTATTGACAGCAAGATTTTGCAGAACAGTCAAAGAAGTCATTTTATGCTAGTTTACTGCAGAGAGAAGAAAAATGTATGCAAAAGTACTGACTCATCATATTTAAAATACAGTTTCAAAACTACTCTTCTTCCAGCCATTTATCACATCCCAGGCAGCTGTTTTGAGGGTAAAACTTTTGGATAATCTGTTTTCTTCCCCTGGAGTGTTGGTTTGAAGTGTTAAAATGTTGCTATCTACAAACTATGATCTATTTCTTCTTATCCAGGGGTTCTATTATGGATATTTTAAAAATATCTTCTGAACAGTTGCTTCTTTGGTGAAATTGTGGTGCCATTCAGGAGTGGGGGATGGGGTGTATTTTATTTTATGTGAGAAACCTCTGAAGTTAAGAGTGAAATGTCAATGTCTACATCAGTGCTCTCTACGTCACAGAAATTCTGCACTGAGGATTATTTTGGGAAAGTATGTTTTCACTACAGTACATTAAGATTCAATAACCATTTTCTCACCTTTGTAGATTTGTGAAATAGATTTGCTTTATTGATCATGTCTATGACATATAAATGTTGTGGAAGATCTGCTGTATACTACTGTCCCTATGTCTTTTGAAGCTTTCTTACTCTCCATATTTCTCTTCTATAGAATCTGATTTTGGATTATTTATCCTCAGATATATAACCTTGTGTTTTATGAGCTGAATCATCTTTATTTTTGTGTGCTTTGTTTTGTTTTGTTGCCTTTTTTTTTTCCCCTTCTCTCTGTATTTCTACCATGACTTGTTAAATTGGTCCCACTGCTTACCTTGAAAATAGATAGTTTCAGTTTCTTTACATGCTGCCCTTTACCCTGAAAAAGGACAGGCAAAAATGAGTAATGATTTCTTTAAAATATGTCTCTGTTAGAGGTTTATAAAAATATTTTGAAATGGTAAACCAACTAGTTGAGAATGAATGAGCCATACATTGCAATAGCATTTTAGAGCTTTTTAAACTGTCTCCTTGCAACAAGGAACACTAGATACATTTGTTACCGAGTTTTATCAACAATACAGACTGTATAAATCCTCTGCAAAGCAGATACTGTTGGGATAATTAATTGTCATAACAGGCAAAATGCAAGATCATACATTCAGAACAAAGACTACTGATAGCATTTTGAAGGGAAGTACCAAATTGTTACTATAGGTCTACCTCTTACTTAGTGTAAGTGTGGATCTCACGTTGATTTTATTGCATGGTTGAACAGCAGGGATGCTATGGCAAGAAGTCTTCTGGGTAATTCAGAACCCTGGGTACAGGGAGAAATAAGTCACTTAGGTAACATGCTCACATCTTTGTGTAACCATTATGTGATGAATATCTAGCACTGTGCCAACACATGAAATTTCTTTGTCCTTAGTTACTTCCATTCCAGAGATAGAAAAAAACCTATTTGCCTGTAATTGGACTTTTCCAGTCCAAGAATAGCATTAGAATCCCCAAAGCTATATTGTATCTGTGCCATTATTCTTCAAAACAAATTACAAAACCGTTTGTCTTTAAAGGCTTTACATACTTAATGACTTGTCCAACAATAATTTTTGGATGCAGCAGTAGAATTCTTTCATTACTTATCTAAGCATTTGTTATTTAAGTGCATGTACAGCTGTCAACTTAGTTAATCAATGTTATGGCTACATTAAAAAATAAAAATATATCCTCTTTCCTATGGTTTTTGCTCTATTGTTAGTTTATGGATTTTTACTGATCAACCCAAACAGACAAATTATCTGGCAAAAATAAGATTTAGCAGCTAATCGTTATCTGGAATATATCTTTTCCAATTGAAAATGTAATTTTTTCAATGTTCTGAGTAAATGATGATGTAGATGATAAAGGATTACTTCTTTTGGTTTCAAACAAAAACACCAAAACAAATATTGGTTAGGCTGCAAAAACCATCATGACTCAATGTAAACATAATATTTAACATGTTATTTTAATGCAATATTAGACATTTGAAACAAAATGTACTGCAAAACAAATGTATATATGCATTTTCTAATTCTCCATACTAATATATGCTTTAATACTAATGATTACTAGTAAGCAGGAAACATATCCAAACAGCACTTAGCACTATAAACTGTTATGAATAAGCAATTTAGTGAACTATATTTTTCCTCTTTTTAGAAATTTATCAAAAGTGTTAATTAAAAATATATTTATTATTCATTTACAACAAACTCTTTGTATAAACTCATTTCACTCTTTTGATTGTTATACTCTGTTTTGAAAGGGCTAATATTCCATGCCACAAACTCTTAGAGAGAGTATAATTTTTTTAGGTGTATGCATTATTGTTGAAGCCCTGGACTGCACAAATCATCTTCAGATTATCAGGCTATTTATTTACCAGCAGTGAAAGTACTTACTTGCATTATAGAGAATTGTTCTGCTCTCTGATCTGACCACAATAGTGTTTATAAACAGGAAAGAAATCAAAGTAACTTTAAGATGTTTACACTACCTCTTTTGTCAAGGATGTTTGAACAAATATATTTTCAAAAATATTTGTGAAACTTTTCCTCAGACAGTACTCTCACAGATAGAATATAGCTAAGATAATAGTGTTTGTAGAAACTAATAACAATGGCTATAAAAAATGTCAGAGTAAATTTTTCATTTGAAATGCATCAAATATTTACAAACCCCTTTTGTAAGTCTTTAAGTTTTGACAGTCATTTAACAGCATTTCCCCAAGTATTAACAAGAGTTCTTCTGTGTCCTCATTATCTTCACAATTTTTGTGAAGACCTTTGTGCTCTCTGCAAGAATTTATACTACAAGAACGTGATCTTGGGAGTAAGGTTTACTAGCATAATGTTGATCAAAATTAGTGTAGTTTTTATAATGTACACAAGGACAAAGCTGAATTATCAACTAGTGATGATTTACACAATAGGGATGCTAAAACATGGGTTACATAGTTTACTGATTTTTATTGTTAGACCAGAAGAATCCAACACAGGACCCTGAATAAAAATGAATTAATCTTTGCTTTGGAAACTTTTCTATAAAATATTTTTCCTAACTCAAAGGAAGTTTTTCTCTACATATTTTGCATAGTGTATTATTGCCAAAACCCTAACAGAGCATGAGCAAAGTAAAAGACTAAGAGGAGTTAACCAGATGTTTTCTTTGATTATGATTTTCATTTTTTTCCCTTGCTAAAATTGCAATGGTTTAAAAAAAAATAAGAAAAAGAAAATAAAATTTGGAAATCTCTATTTATCCTTCATGTACAAGGAGAGACACAGTGAGGAAAGTTAAATTCTGAAGCAGTAAACAGCAAAAGAATTACAAAAGGGTGTCCAGGTTTGAAGTAAAATAGAGCCAACAGAAGGACAAAAGTCTTCCTTGGATCACCCAAGTAGGGTAGAGATAATGGAAAGCAGAGTTACATGGTCTGTCTCAGAAAAAAAAAATAGCAAAAATATAATTTACTGTGTAGTTTATTGTGATCTTTTGCTGGGATAATGGTCATGTGGTCAACTGTCTCTGATGGGATGGTTAGTCAATGACTGAATGGTAACAGGAATTTCTATTGCAAAAGTCCTTGCAACTTCAGCTGCATCAGGTGAGACTTATTAAACTGCTATTTTTATAAATTCTTGTATACAGCTGAGCCGTGGTCTTATAAGATTACTCCAATACATGCATGAATACCATTACTGGTTATCTTAAGCTATGAAAAAAAATCTTCTGTCTCATGTATGCACAAAAGATTGTCCTTTATGACCACTCCTGAGCCGACAGGAAGTTTCTACTGAATATTTAAAATTTTCTGTGTGCAGCCTAGTCTATTCAAAAGCAAGAACTGTCTGGAGAACTATCTAAGAAAGCCAGAGTATCCATCTAGGTTATTAACCATCACACTGAAATGTACAAATAGTACTGTACATCTATACACTACAGATGTATATGTACAAATAGTACATATACATCTGTAGTCCTGACTGGCATTGGACCTTTCCCAGATTTGAGCAATCAAGAACCAGTAACCCAAAGAGATATTCTACATGGATAGAATTAAGAAAAGCAGGGAAAAGAAGAAGATCTGAAACCTCAGAGAATCATGGGGAAAAATGTGAGCTATCTGTAGCCTGATACAACCCAAGAAGAGTGAATGGGGTCCTGAAGGACCTGAACCCAAAAGTGTTCACTGTTTGTGTTTTTGCTGGGACTGCAATGTCCAAATCCAAGACCTGTCAATCTGAGTATCAATAAGCTCTGGGTATGCTTACTCCCTTAAAATGCTTCCCACCCCCACCACCTCCCCTGCTTTTTTCTATTCTTTTTACATTCCTCTGTAAATAATTCTTCTCTATGAAAGTCACTTATGTATGTATAGAAAGAGAGAGAAAAAAATATGTTTTTGTTCAAAATTAAACCAGCTTCTGAAATTCTAAATTCCTTTCAGAAATGGGATATGTATGTTGCGATGGTATCAGCTCTGAGATAAGCTGGAGAGGTGTGCAGGCCAAAACTGGTGTGACTGGAGAGGGTGTGTCTGCATCACTATGTGACAAAAATGTTTGTGTGGTGGATGCTCTCTATAGTCTTTAGTCTATATCAACTCTACCTGCTATAGCGAGCTGAGTCATTGTGTAAGTTATTAATACCCTGTAAGCAGGGGACACGTACAGTGAAGAAGCAGCTAAAGTCTTTTCTGCATCTGAGTAATACACCCCCATCTATCATCTGACAGTTTTAATAACTGTTCTTTTGCATACTCCAAAATCAATCTCTTACAGTTGAGCTTGTGTGGGATGCCTAAGGATTTTTAATCGTCATATTTAATTTCTGAAAAAAGAATTGGCACCAGATGTTAATAAATTTAAAAGTGTCTTTAACTATAAAAATGACAGAAATAGAACAGCACTAAATTCAAAATAGCTAAAAAAATATGATGAAATGACACTTTCTTCATAAGAAAACTTGGAAAAGCTAATTCATCAAAATGACTGAGTACAGTTTGAAAAATATGCTAACAGTTACAGGTAGCTCATAAACTTCTAAGGACCTGAATGAAGATTTCCTCAACTCTGCCTGAACAAAAAATGAAATTCACCCTGCCAAGACTTTTTAAAGGACTTCCAGGGGAGTATTGCATTAGAAAACAATAGATCTCTCTTGAACTCACATCTAACATGACTTCAAAAGAGCTGTTTTTTCCTGATATCACATTTAAGCAGTATAGTATTTTCACTGTCTCATGTAATTAGAGTTTATAGTTCCTTCTTCAGACTATTTTATTCTTTTAAATACAAACTTCTTCAGAGAAGGGACTGGTGTAATGCCTTATGAGGCCATCAGAAGTCCACTGATTTCATTGGATTTTGGTCCACTTAAGAGCTATATCCTTGATTAGTGCAGTGCCATTCAGCAGATTTCTTCTTCCAAGACCATTTAGTGAAACTGATTATTGTGTTTCTTTTTAATGCTTTCTAGAACTTAATCCCACTATATTTATTCTCCTCTCTTATCATAGTTTCCATCTACTACTTGCACAAGGATATTAATGGTGATAACCTGGCTAGCCATGAAAATAGTCAGACTTACTTTCATCCATCCTGCTCAAAATTATCTTCTAATTTAAATCATTCCCAGAACAGGGTAGCTGATAAAGTCTCATGAGTATTGCTTCTAGTAAATTTTAACATGAAAAAAATGGAAGTGCTAAATTTTCTGCTTGAACTCAAAATTGTAATGATAAAGAAAACTAGTAATCTTTTTGTCAGTTGTCCCATATCTCCAGGACTAATTAGGCAGTTTTTCTGTCTGCATTTTTTCATTGGAACTCTGTTAAAACAGGCATATTTTTGAGGAATGATTTAATTTCCATATTTAGTACTTTTAGACATCTTTCTGTGTGAGATGGGCTGGGTGTTTTAATTTCACGTATCATCACAAGGTAGCTGCAAAACACCATAGTCACTTTCTTGTTCTGTGATGGAGCCCTTAGGCAGATGGGTACAATTTGCCTGAGGGCACTGATACATGCATATAGGTAAGATCTGTGAAAGATGTCAGCCATGGATAGGCTGCTGCTGCTATCCAATCTACTCTCACTCCCTGGTGACTCCTGCACTGCTCCTGAGAAAGAGATTTTCAAAAGCAGGCACAAGAAGTCATACACAGCCTATGATTACCAGCTGAGGGCTCCATATGTAGAACAATTATAGAATGGTTAGAGTTGGAAGGGACCTTAAAGATCACTGAGTTCCAATCCCAGTGACATGGGCAGGGACAACTCCCACTTGACCAAGTTGCTCAAAACCCGTCCAGCCTGGCCTTGAAGGAACCATGAAGGAACCATGAAGGAAAGGCTGTAACAGATTGACCCATTCCCCAAGAAACCATTCACATAATTTTCATAAGGAAATTATGAATCTTTAGGAGAAAGAGGGAGTGCATAAGGGTTTAGGTATCTGGGATTGACACTAATGGACGTTAGCTGAACTACACCTGCTAACTGGGCATGGTAGTTGCCACACAAATTTGCAAGTAAAATCTAACTACTTATATATTATTCATTCATATGCAAATAAGTAGATTTCACCTCATTTTTGCTTAGAGCCAGCCCTGAGATTCACACATCAGCTCAGCTGACCTAAGATTATTCAGATTTGTGCCACAGCCCTCATCCAAAATAATACAAAATGGGAGAAAAAAAAAAGAAAAAAGGAGATAATTGGTCTCCCAAAACAACGTTTGTGAGTATATCAGCAAGCTCCTACAAACCCCCATCAGCTTAAGCAAGATTCTGAGAAGATTTAGGCTTCTGATCTAGAACAGGTTTTTTGTTTTTTTTTGGGTTTTTTTTTTGTTTTTTTTTGTTTTTTTTTTTAATAAAAAAATCTATATTCATCACAGTTCAATTGTTTTAAGCCAGTATTTTTATTTGGTGGTGTTGCATATATAGCCAGAAGATTAAGCATTCTAAGCCTCCTTTGCTTATTTAAAGGGATATACGAATACATTTTGTATTGCTTAAGTGTCTTTCTTACGGCTTTCTACTAAGAACAGGCTCTACACTAGCAAATGACCTTTCATTGGTTTATTCTGGAACAGCATTCCTGCTTTCAGATAAGTGTGGTATGATAAAGCAGGGATTCAGCTCATAGAAGGAAAACACACCAGAATCCATTTAATTCAGCAAGGTCATAAACTCACCATACCTGGCTGCACAGTGGATTTTTTTTTTCAAAGCTAATTGGGCTTATAGCTAGGCTAGTGATTACACATCCTCTTAATCACAGTTGAAGAAGCATTTCAAGCTGGGAATCATGCCTTTATACCTACTCTTGCATAATGTTTTTCCTGCCAATGTTCCTACTCATCTCCTAGACTGGCATGGTGCCTTCTTACAAATTAATTGAGGACTCGCTGAATAACATAGATGCCAGTCAATTACGTGTTTACAAAAATGATCTGCATTTTAGTACAGGTGCCAAGTCATTATAAAGAGCTTATCTGTAAGTGTGACACCAGAACATACACACCGTGACCCTTTTGAACGTCAAACCTTGATATTTCTTTTAAAATTGCCACCGTGAATAGCTTAAGAAAGGTTAACATAAATGTCGGGAAATATGTAGCTGCAATCAAGACAGATTATGTTCTTGAGTTTGAGTCTGCAATAGAATGCCAATGAACAGATTTTAAAAGTTACAGCTCTTTGTAAAAAAAGGTGTTTGCCATTGTCATGACAATGCTTAATCAGAAACTAACATGATTTAAATAAATGGACAGCTGTACCAGCCCAATAATTGAATTTGTTTAAGAGTAATATAAAAATTATTTTCATGCAATGCGCTCCGAATTTTTCAGTTGGGTTAAAAGGTGGTTTGAGTGAATAGAGGAATTTAATAAAACACTATTCAAAGCTAATAATTAGCTCCATTCTTGAATATGTCATAATGGGAATAGTAAAATATATTATGGTCTAATATTTAGAACATTTTGACTTTGATAACTGTCACAAAAGATAAGACCTACTGGGCTATTACATAAGTGACAATGTCCTTTTAAACCAGAATTCATATGTGAATTAAGGATTAAGTAAATTATATGGGAGGAAAAAGACTGAAGCTGAGGTGTGGTCTATTACACTGTAACAGCTGAACAAAAAATTGTGATGGTTTTGGTCAGAAAGTGGCTTAGAAGGAAAGATGTAGAAGTTATGTGTAGATTTTTAATATAAAGACACATTTCTTTTTATTAATGAAGTTAGTCTTTCTGCAGCTTTTTAATATTTGACCATTGACTAAATAACTCTGTGGTAGTAATTCTCTTTCCTGGCATGAAAATGCTTATTTATCATTGAAAGGACCCTTGTTTTCTGGTAAGATGAACAAAGTTATTTGCTGAGCTTCTGGCATTGGGTTCTAGTATTATGCTCCATTAAGGCTGCAGGTGAGAGGCAGGGTGAAATGTCCTGATATTTATTCTGCATTCCTGATTTAGAATACAAATTTGTGCTTATGGTAATAAAAATGTAATATAGTAAAAAAGCTGAGATTTAAAAATAATTTCACTTAGTAACCCAAACAATGAGTTTTGAGTACATTTTTATCAAAATAGTCTTTATAATATTATAAGATACCTACAGATACAGACGCCATGGTATATTATTCTATCTAAAACTAAAACTCACTATCTAACCTCAGACTTAGAACCACAGTTGGGAAGCTATAGCTTGTGAGAAACTAATGTTGCACAGTTAGAAACTGCAAGAGCTGGAGACATTCCTCTGAAAAATGGCAATTACAAGATATAGAATGCCCTGTTAGTAGGCTCACTGGCCTATTGCAAAATGTGAGAGCTTTGTATTGCTTCAGTGTACCCTCCATTATTCTGTGCTCCTTCTAAAAAATCTTTGTAAATCTTTTGACCACAAGGACTGAGTGGCTGTCCTTAGATATACATTTTCAGCTGACCAAGTCAAGGAATGCTTCTATTTGACTTCTAAAAACACTTTGATCATAGAATTATTTTTGAATGGGGGAAATAAGTTGCAAGATTACACAATATTATTTTGAGAGAAAAGCTAATAAAAGATATTACAGTTTTCAAAGCAGGTTTTATTTTCTTCTTCAATAACTGCTAAATATATTCAAAGGCTCTTGTAAGACAGGCTTGTTTTCTAAAGGAGTTCAGTGACTTCATAATATCTTGTAAACACTGAAAACTATTTGACAAGGGTCTCGGAAGATGGAAGACATAGATGGATTATCCATTTAAAGCAACCTACACAGGTGACAGAATAATAAATTGAGTATTCTAGTAAAACAGTATGAAAAAAGCAGGACAGCACTGTGGAACTGATGAAAGCTTATATGAGGAAGTAGTTTCTCTACTTGTACAAAACCAAAATTTCATTAAACTCGCACCCCCTGGTCCTCATGAGGGACTTCAACCACTCAGGACAACACATCAGGTTAGTCTTCAAGGATCACCTCCTCCAAGATCAGGAGAGGTGCATCACAAAAAAGAAGTCGGATAAAATATCCAGAAGACATTTGTGGATGAACAAGGAAGGGTTAGACAAGCTTAGAGTCAAACAGAAAGCCTAGAGAGGGTGGAAGCACAGACAGGTGGACTGGGAGGAATATAGAGAAATTGTCCGAGTGGCCAGGAACCATATCAGGCAAGCAAAAGCCCAGAGAGAACTGAATCTGGCCAAGGACATCAAAGACAATAGGAAAAGCTTCTACGGGTACGTCAGGGAAAAAGCCAAGACTAGGGGAGCTGTGGGTCCTCTAAGGAAGGAAACGAGAGACCTGGCCACCCAGGATATGGGTAAGGCTGAGGTACTGAACGACTTTTTTTTCCTCAGTATTCACCTGCAAGGGCTCTACTCAAACTGCCGAAGTCACAGAAGGCAAAACCAGGGGCTCTGAAAAAGGAGAACTGCCCACAGCAGAAGATCAGGTTTAAGACCACCTGAGGAACTTGAAGGTGCATAAGTCCATGGGACCAGATGAAATCCATCCATGGGTCCAGAAGGAGCTGGTGGACCAAATTGCCAATCTGCTTTCTATCATCTTTGAGAAATCATGGCAATATGGTGAAATTCCTGCAGATTGGNCTCAGTATTCACCTGCAAGGGCTCTACTCAAACTGCCGAAGTCACAGAAGGCAAAACCAGGGGCTCTGAAAAAGGAGAACTGCCCACAGCAGAAGATCAGGTTTAAGACCACCTGAGGAACTTGAAGGTGCATAAGTCCATGGGACCAGATGAAATCCATCCATGGGTCCAGAAGGAGCTGGTGGACCAAATTGCCAATCTGCTTTCTATCATCTTTGAGAAATCATGGCAATATGGTGAAATTCCTGCAGATTGGAAAAAGGGGAACATAACCCTGATACTCAGAAAAGGGATAAAAGAGAACCCAGGGAACTATAGGCCTGTCAGTCTCACCTCTGTGCCTGGCAAGATCATGGAGCAGATCCTCCTGGTATTTCTGCTAAGACACATAGAAAATAAGGAGACAATTTGAGTCAGCCAGCATGGCTTCAGCAGGCAAAAATCCTGCTTGACAAATTAGATGGCCTTCTATGATACTGCCACAAACTTGGTGGGTAAAGGCAGAGCAACAGAAATCATCTACCTAGATGTATGCAAAGCATTTGACACTGTCCCATATAACGTCCTAGCCTCCAGATTGAAAGTCATGGATTCGATGGATTGACCACTAGATGGATANCTGGCAAGATCATGGAGCAGATCCTCCTGGTATTTCTGCTAAGACACATAGAAAATAAGGAGACAATTTGAGTCAGCCAGCATGGCTTCAGCAGGCAAAAATCCTGCTTGACAAATTAGATGGCCTTCTATGATACTGCCACAAACTTGGTGGGTAAAGGCAGAGCAACAGAAATCATCTACCTAGATGTATGCAAAGCATTTGACACTGTCCCATATAACGTCCTAGCCTCCAGATTGAAAGTCATGGATTCGATGGATTGACCACTAGATGGATAGGGAACTGGCTGGATGGCCACACTCAAAGGATTGTTGTCAATGGCTCAATGTCTAAGTAGTGGCTGGTGACAAGTGGTGTCCCAGAAGGGTCAGTTCTGGGACCAGTGTTATTTAACATATTTATTGGAGACATGGACAGTGCGATAGAATGCACCCTCAGCAAGTTTGCCCATGACACCAAGTTTAGTGGTGTGGTCAACACGCAGGAGGGAAGGGCTGCCACCCAGAGGGACCTGGACAGGCTTGAGAGGTGGGCTACTGCGAATTGCATGAAGTTCAGCCAAACCAAGTACAGAGTCCTGCACCTGGGATGTGGCAATCCCAGGCAAGAATACAGGTTGGAATGGATCCAGTGGAGACCCATGAAAATGATTAGAGGGATGGAGCACCTCTCCTATAAGGACAGGCTGAGAGAGCTGGGGCTGTTCAGCCTGGAGAAGAGAAGGCTCTGGGGAGACCTAGCAGCCTTCCAGTATCTGAAGGGAGCCTACAGTAGAGCAGGAGAGGGACTCTTTGTCAGGGAGTGTAGTGATAGGACAAAGGGTAATGGTTTTAAACTAGAAGAAGGGAGATTTAGATTGGATATAAGGAAGAAATTCCTTCCTATGAGGGTGGTGAGGTATTGGAACAAGTTGCCCAGGGAAGTTTTGGTTGCCCCATCCCTGGAGGTGTTTATGGCCAAGCTGGATGGGGCTTTGATCAACCTGGTGTGGTGGGAGGTGTCCCTGCCCATGTCAGGGTGGCTGGAACTCGATGATCTTCAAGGTCCCTTTCAACTCTTACAATTCTATGATTCTATAATTCTATGAATGCTTGTCATGAGTCACTGGAAGCTCTCATTAGTTTATCATTGTGTGTGGTTATGCAGGGCCTGTATCCTGAATGCTCTAAGGAAATCCTGATTTCACAAAGAGGAAAGGACTTCTTAAAACCTCTAACTGCAGTTTATTTCCTTCTACTTATCTTCCTTTCAAATGCAAAACAGACTAATGAGCTGGTCCAAAGCTGAGGCTAATACCGAGTTCCTGAAAAGCATTCAGCATATTTTGGGATGCATCTGAACTCAATTTTAGGTTGGAAAAAAATCCTGTATATGCATTTTATCCCAAAATATTGCAAGGCCTATCATCACCTGTTCTTCAGCAAAGCAACCAAATTTATAATCTGCCATCTATCTTAGTATTTGAGCACAGAGTAATTGTGTTTAAGATTGATATGCTGAACTTGTAGATTTGTCATTTTACAAAATGGTAAGAGATACTGACTCAAAATGATCCATCTGAACTGTAAGGCTTATTTTTATGTATATATTTAATTTATTTTTTTTCTTAAGGACATTGATATAAACTCTACTAGCTGACTTTGAAATTCTGACATTGAAATAGCTGTACCTCACAGATATCTGTTTTGGGTTTTTTTAAGAGTAAACAAAATCAGAAATGGTCCTGAGATTTCATAAAGAATTTGATGAGAATCTTTATTTGTTTAATTTTGGATACACCAGTTTTACTGATTGTTTGTATCAGCTACAATGAAATACTTCAAATTTTTGGTATTGTGCTCAGTGGGATATAAGAAATTGCAAGGGTGAATATTACATCCATGGAAAATAGACTTTGAATACTTTATCTAGGAGAGGGGTTCCAGTCTATGGAGTTGATAAAGAATCTCTCAGGCTTTCAAAGCTTGTTGTTGTATTTTCTTGTTATAATCCCAAACAGCAATTTATTGCTGGTAAAAAAAAAAATTAATCATGACATATTTCTTGAAATATATTACACAAGCAGTAGCGGGGAGCTGAAAAGATGCAATGAAAAATGTACTGTTGCAAAAGAAGGAAATCAAGAGTTGTTACTACAATATATAAATTTAAATTTTGCACGAATAAGAGGAACTTTCAAATATAATTTTCATGAGCACAGGTCAATACTTATTTTTCATAAAATAGATGTTGCATGGAGAAATACTTTCTTCTGTGATAATGTGAAATGAGATTCTCTTTAATCTCTCAACATAGTTTATCTAATACAAATCAGAGTTGCAAAAGAGACCTCACATCACAATCTTATGGCAAGGCCCTTTATATTCCCACATCTGTTGTTCTTTATTTCCGGGAAACCAAATTTACCTGAAAAATATTTGCATATTTCATCATGCTTTAAAGAGATCTGAACATTTACCCCATCAATGATTTTTCTGCCCTTTCTTTCCCTGCAGAAATGAGCATGAGAAATTATTACATTACTGCTCATAGATATTTTAGACATTTTCCAAAGGAAGATTGTGTAGAGTTTTCCATTGTCCACTGATTCTCCATTTATTCTACTCTGGCCATTGAAAAACCTATTGAGATTATACATCTCTGTCTGATTCACTGGTTCAGTCTGATTATTAGTATTAGCTCAATGAAGTTTAGGACAATATTCTTAATCTTCATGATTTTGAATTTTTTTCTCATAACAGAAGCTGGGGAAGGGCAATTGATATCATACCAAAAAAACCCCCAAACCCTTTTAAACTGGAATTATGGTTTCAATATGTTCTTGTGCTGTCTTTCTGAGCACCTTATCTATTTGCACTGTGCCTTGCTTGTTTCTGGATAAGCAGAGAAAATAACCTACTGTTTATGGCTTTTGTAGGAGATTTGAAAATTGAATAGTCACTGCCCTATACAGTTTCAAAATCTATAAACATAGAATATATTTTGAATTAACAGAAGATATTTTTTTTGAATCTGCTCAAAATGTGATGGAACATGACCTATGATTTCAACTTCCAGTGTGTTCCCATGCAGGCATTAATGTGGAGGGATAATTTTCTTCTGTCTGCACTTTAAAGCAGATTCTATGATTCTACAATCACAGAATCCTAGAATGGTTAGAGTTGGAAGGGACCTCAAAGACCATTGAGTTCCAAACCCCCTGTCATGGGCAGAGACACCACCCACTAGACCAGGTTGCTCTGTAGTTGACTTTCTACCTCTTTATATGAATTATTGTTTGCATATGTTTTTGACATGCTGGAGGGAAGGGATGCCATCCAGAGGGACCTGGACAGTCCTGAGAGATGGGCTAATGCAAATGGCATGAAGTTCAACCAAGCCAGTGCAGGGTCCTGCACCTGGGACATGGCAATCTCAGGCACAAATTGAGATTGCTGCATCTCAATTCCTCTCCAATCAATCCCCCCATCTGTGGTGTGTTCCCTTTCCTGGCCAGTTGGTGAGCCAATACAGGAGCAAGAAGGACAATCGAGGTCTGCAGCCAGAGGAAAAAGAGTGATGGTCCTTACTCCAAATCACCTAGCTACCTTATAGTTACATGCTTTATACTCAAGTGTTTTGTCTTGGCTTTCATTGCTCCTCACAAATAACAAGCTTCAAGACCCAGACAAGAAAAATGCGATTATTTTATGTTTCAGGTTAGGAAAATATAGCAAAAACCCAGTGTCAAATTTGCTACTTTTCAAATAATATTACACTGACTCATAGAGCTAAGAAGTATGGTGAAAAAAATTTTCTCAACTGTCAAAAAGCAGACTGGAAAGTTAAATCATTCCTTTTTCTTTTTGTTTTTGTTTGTTTGTTTTGTTTTATATTCTTAAGTAGCTAAATATATATATATATATATATTTATTTTTTTTTATAACTTGTAACCAGGAACAGAAACTATTCAATGAACTAGATACAAACCCGAAGAAGATGGTTTTATTATCTGAGTTTTCAAGAAGTGAAAATTTGAATTGTTTCACTTACTACTTTATCTGAGGAATTACATGAAATCCTGGATTTTTTTTATTTCTTGAGCCGAGGATATTTAAATGGAATTTTGCCTAAATATTGTGGAGTGTCCAAGGCCTGCTGCTCCAAATAAATGCTGCTGTGTAGACTGCAACAGGATTGAAAGCCTTCAGAGACCTAAAGTCTCTATTTCCAGACAGAAATGCAAATCTGGGGAGAATGTCTGTCAGTCTCATTAGCCAATCCAGCCCAAACCATGACAATGACCATCGCTTTTGGGGTAGAATTACTCATACAATGTACAATTAGAAAATCCAAGGAAATTTCAGTTTTCTGGTTCCGAAGCTTCTACCTTTACCCTTCCCTTAGCCTTTTTGATTCTGTATGTGTAGGAAGGAACTCTGGAAACTTTGGTAACTCTGTATGGATCCAGTCTAGGAATCTTTGATTACCAGTTTGCATGCTAGGAGCCTTGGGAACTGTACTAAGGTGAGCTGTGCTCTGTGGGTCAGTCTTGTATCTAAACTTTGCAAGCCAAAAGCTTCTGATCATTAAAAAAATTTATCCCATTCAAATTTCTAAAATAGGACATCTCTTATTTTTCCTAGTCTATTGGAATTTCTGTTCTGAGGAAATATTTTTCCTGAACATTTCTACAGAGAAATAACCTTATCAACCAAGCAGAAATAAGTTGAAGCAGTGTTCTGTTAGTTTCAAAGTCTGATGATAGCCAAAGAGTTAAGACATTCTCTGATTTATGTGAAACAGAAAGCAAAAAATTGTCTTTAGTGTAGCTAAACCATGGCAACAATCTAGAATTAAGGTATTAATAACCACAAAGTAAAAGTTCTGCATTTTATTTTNAATATGTTCTTGTGCTGTCTTTCTGAGCACCTTATCTATTTGCACTGTGCCTTGCTTGTTTCTGGATAAGCAGAGAAAATAACCTACTGTTTATGGCTTTTGTAGGAGATTTGAAAATTGAATAGTCACTGCCCTATACAGTTTCAAAATCTATAAACATAGAATATATTTTGAATTAACAGAAGATATTTTTTTTGAATCTGCTCAAAATGTGATGGAACATGACCTATGATTTCAACTTCCAGTGTGTTCCCATGCAGGCATTAATGTGGTGGGATAATTTTCTTCTGTCTGCACTTTAAAGCAGATTCTATGATTCTACAATCACAGAATCCTAGAATGGTTAGAGTTGGAAGGGACCTCAAAGACCATTGAGTTCCAAACCCCCTGTCATGGGCAGAGACACCACCCACTAGACCAGGTTGCTCTGTAGTTGACTTTCTACCTCTTTATATGAATTATTGTTTGCATATGTTTTTGACATGCTGGAGGGAAGGGATGCCATCCAGAGGGACCTGGACAGTCCTGAGAGATGGGCTAATGCAAATGGCATGAAGTTCAACCAAGCCAGTGCAGGGTCCTGCACCTGGGACATGGCAATCTCAGGCACAAATTGAGATTGCTGCATCTCAATTCCTCTCCAATCAATCCCCCCATCTGTGGTGTGTTCCCTTTCCTGGCCAGTTGGTGAGCCAATACAGGAGCAAGAAGGACAATCGAGGTCTGCAGCCAGAGGAAAAAGAGTGATGGTCCTTACTCCAAATCACCTAGCTACCTTATAGTTACATGCTTTATACTCAAGTGTTTTGTCTTGGCTTTCATTGCTCCTCACAAATAACAAGCTTCAAGACCCAGACAAGAAAAATGCGATTATTTTATGTTTCAGGTTAGGAAAATATAGCAAAAACCCAGTGTCAAAATTGCTACTTTTCAAATAATATTACACTGACTCATAGAGCTAAGAAGTATGGTGAAAAAAATTTTCTCAACTGTCAAAAAGCAGACTGGAAAGTTAAATCATTCCTTTTTCTTTTTGTTTTTGTTTGTTTGTTTTGTTTTATATTCTTAAGTAGCTAAATATATATATATATATATATTTATTTTTTTTTATAACTTGTAACCAGGAACAGAAACTATTCAATGAACTAGATACAAACCCGAAGAAGATGGTTTTATTATCTGAGTTTTCAAGAAGTGAAAATTTGAATTGTTTCACTTACTACTTTATCTGAGGAATTACATGAAATCCTGGATTTTTTTTATTTCTTGAGCCGAGGATATTTAAATGGAATTTTGCCTAAATATTGTGGAGTGTCCAAGGCCTGCTGCTCCAAATAAATGCTGCTGTGTAGACTGCAACAGGATTGAAAGCCTTCAGAGACCTAAAGTTTCTATTTCCAGACAGAAATGCAAATCTGGGGAGAATGTCTGTCAGTCTCATTAGCCAATCCAGCCCAAACCATGACAATGACCATCGCTTTTGGGGTAGAATTACTCATACAATGTACAATTAGAAAATCCAAGGAAATTTCAGTTTTCTGGTTCCGAAGCTTCTACCTTTACCCTTCCCTTAGCCTTTTTGATTCTGTATGTGTAGGAAGGAACTCTGGAAACTTTGGTAACTCTGTATGGATCCAGTCTAGGAATCTTTGATTACCAGTTTGCATGCTAGGAGCCTTGGGAACTGTACTAAGGTGAGCTGTGCTCTGTGGGTCAGTCTTGTATCTAAACTTTGCAAGCCAAAAGCTTCTGATCATTAAAAAATTTTATCCCATTCAAATTTCTAAAATAGGACATCTCTTATTTTTCCTAGTCTATTGGAATTTCTGTTCTGAGGAAATATTTTTCCTGAACATTTCTACAGAGAAATAACCTTATCAACCAAGCAGAAATAAGTTGAAGCAGTGTTCTGTTAGTTTCAAAGTCTGATGATAGCCAAAGAGTTAAGACATTCTCTGATTTATGTGAAACAGAAAGCAAAAAATTGTCTTTAGTGTAGCTAAACCATGGCAACAATCTAGAATTAAGGTATTAATAACCACAAAGTAAAAGTTCTGCATTTTATTTTCTTTATCTTACTTGAGCCCTTGTGTTGTCAGTTTTCACATTCATGAATATTCTACACCAGATCTGATGAAAGTTGGGAGAAATGTTTGAAATCAGTTGAGAAAAGGGCCTAGGGTAGGCAGAGTACCACAGACAGATTTGCTGGAGTAAGCTACTAGCAAATCCTGTTTCTGCAGCTAATTCTTGTCACATTCAGTTTCTGGAGTTCTTCAATCTGGAGAAAATGCAGAATCTTTTAATCTAGCATAAAGTATGAGACAAGTCTCTTAATGATGCATCACAGCATCTTGCACCAAACAAGAGCATTTAGATAGTCAGGAATTGCTTCAGCAACACAGCTTGTATTCCTGAATTCCAAGTAGATGCACATATTTTCTCTGTGGGCAGGTGCAGTTCTGTAGACTTCATCAATTGCGAGAGATTAACTAGAATAACCATTCTGAAATAATTATATTCTACTACAATTTCCTCAATAATTTCCCCTTAATAACTGCTCTCTTCTGTATTGGTAATATACCGGAACGAGAGGGATATGCTGCTTCAGGTATGTTTCTCTTTCAAATGACTACACCCGAGAAAATAAAAAAAGAATAAAAAGGTATTAAAAAATGACTATGATAGAGCCTCTTGTGTTTGTAACCAACTATCCAGGAATGATTATGTGAGAAAGATCAAAGTTTAATTAAAACAATCAAGATCTACCAACCACAATTTGTCACAGAACACACACTGATTATCATAGCACTTGTGAGCAATGTTGCACTTACCATCTGCAAATTGTAGGAATGATGGAAGGAAAGCCTTTCAAGGTCATCTCTGTTCTACAGAAAATTTATTAATGATTTTTATTTCCATTTCATGTCCCCTCAAATCAGTGGATTCTCAAAAGTTACTAAACTTTTTTTCTTTTTTTTATAACTCTTTGTCAATTACTTAGTTGACAGATAACATCCCAGATACATTAAAAGTGTAAAATCTTTATATGCTTCTCTTAACAAAATCAATATATATGTTAAATTTCTGTGTAGTGTGGCAGAGATAGAGCTATGAAAGTACTGTAACTGATGAATAATTCACTATAGTAGTTAACCTCTTATGAGGAAAAAGATATTACATAATAAGGGAAGATATGTGCAAAATAAATCATTATATCATTCCGTGTTTTACATGGCTGACCTATACATCAAAAAGTGTATTTCTAAGTATAATCAAGACCAGAAGAAACAAGTCAATGAAGCAAATCAAAATGCTTATACAGAATCAAACCAAAGCCATCAAAATTATGGAACAATATCAGTCTTATAGTAGAAAAATTAAGGACACATTTTTAAAGTACTTTAAGTAATCATGTGATTCTATTAAAATAAGCAAATTAATGGAATTCAAACTAATGGACCTTCACTGCATGTTAGTGACTGGTCAGAAATAGGTAAAAAGAACAAATGTTTTTTACAAGTAAAAGAACACTTTCCAGAATGACAACAGGGAAACTGATGTAACATACATCAAGTTACTGAACAGGTATATTTGTATGATGTCTACAGGAGGGATTATTTCTGTTCTCCTACTTTCTTATAAAAGTGATGTCTGGTGGGCATAATGAGATAGATGATAACATCCCAAAGCTCCTTTCACATAAAGCTCATTCAATGCCTTTCCATCATTTTGCAGGGGTCCAATATTAAGAAGGATAGTCTTAATAACTCCATTATACAGATCAAACCTGCAACAAATAAAAATTAAATTACTTGCTCTAAATACCCTACACATTATTGTGAATACAGCTTTATCCCCAGGATCAAGTCCAGTATGGTAAGAAGCAATACCCGTTCCTTTACCCATTTGTCTGTACTGTGGAAGATTTCTCTAATGGTTGTTCAGAGCACAGACTAGAATTCTGTAAATCAGCCTGACCATTAAAAGCCTTTGCCACTGTTCACTGACTTCTATTAACTTCAGGAGGTTTTAGGTCAAACACTGTTCTGTGTAGAAGGAGTTTTAAATAGCTGCTGCCAAGTTTTGCCTGTCTTTGGCATAACAATCAGTTTTTGCATAAGCATGGGAACTACAAAGGCTTCCAGGAACTCCTTGCATGTCATCTTCTTTATCAAGCTAGATTAGGAAGCTCATAGCTCTCAAGAGAAAAAAATATATCTTTCCAATTTTACAACTAGCAAGAGGGCAAATATTTGTGAAGTACACAATTTCTGATGCCATAAGGGCATATTATACAATGAAATTGACTATTTCTGTCAAAATTTGGATTGAAAGAAGTGATAACAAATACAGTGGTCATACTTCATGTACTATGGTACAGTTCTTTTGCATCTAACATATAACAGAAGGTGATAAAGAGCTAGTGGCAAGTGTGGATGTCTCATGTTTTTTCAGCAGTCTATTCTGGAATCACAGGAAAAAATTCTGGGTTTTGGTACATACTGGTCATTACACTGCCTCATACAAGAGAGGTAAGACTTTGATCCTCTTGCATTGTATTCATCCTTTCTACTGGAAGAATTCTGTTTCACGTTTGACCTGCTTCTTGTCTAACAGTTGTACTCTATGTACTTTTGCTTTTTGTTTCCATCATAGAAATGAGGACTTTCTTTGCCACGGTGCTGCTCTTTAGACACTATGATGCTCAAATAGAAGAGTGTGAAATGACTGGAGGGTAATACACATGTGTATTTCTCTCATGCACACATACACTTTTGTACTAAGGCAACATGTAGAATAAGAAACTCTACCATACTATTTTTATCAAGGAACTTTTTTCCTTAACAAAACAAAGTGTCTGTTGAAATATTGGAGATGTGTTCCACAAGAATGACTCCAAAAAAGAGTAATAATAAAAAGTATATATGTTATATATACATGCATCTAGACAAACTATGTATATTTTTGGGCAACCTCTTCACCCATTGAGCTGGTGGTGGGATGATGAACATTAAAGTTTTTAATTATCTTCTTGCAAGCAAGTTTATTTTCTGACATAACATTTCTTTTTGTACTTTCTCATAAGTATTATGTTTTCCTTACCAAAGATAAATTTAATAAAAATCCTTTCTTTGTTAGCATAAATAAACCTTTTCAAGTTAGATCTACAAAGTACAAACTTCATGGTGTAATAAATATGTTAATTATCCTTGTATGTACCCTTCAGGGGTCAGATCTAGGGAGAGAACCCAATGGGACTGCATGCTGAAAAAGAAAAAAGCTTTAATTACTGTTCTGCATATCATTTATGGGTCAGTGGTAAAGAAAGGTACCCAGGGAATCTATTCTGCATATACTCATGCTTACTGGGTGAAATGTTATGGTAGCTTTAAACTAAACTTTTTCATTTAATCTTTTTAATTAATGAAGTTGTAATACTTCGAACATCTGAGCATTCTGCAGATCTTAAGGCCATATCTGTGGCCATTTGTGAACAAATTTAAATGAACTCATGTAACCCTATTGTTTATGTTAATAGGCTTATAAATCTTGATTACATCCAGGATATCTATCAGACACTTTAGGCATTATGAATTTTCTACAACAGACACTTGATTCTGCAATTCATTTCCACAATCAGATTAGTAATGCTGTACTTACTTGGCTTTTTTCTGTGTTGCCTAGCCCACCATAGAGCAAATGAATATGACATGTTTGCACGTTTAAATGATTGCACGTTCAGTGGCTTTCAATATGGTGATGTTGCCAGTATGGTATAGGAATGAATGCTATTAGATTGCACTGTTGTGGTCTCGTGTTGAAGATTTGGAATTTTACCTAGTTATCCTTGCATACAGCTTCCAGGTACATCTAAAGAGATCTTCCAGAAAAAAAATAATGCATTATAAAGGGAAAAAGTATAAAAATGAATAATCCATTTCTTTTCTTGATAGCTTGTTTCAGACATAAATTTATGTAGAGGTTACAGGGTTCCCATTAACCACAGTTTAATTTGTGCAACCTCAGATTGGGAGTTTTGAATACCTGCAGGCTTTACAGCATTCAAAGAAGGTTCCTGTGGTTTTATTTTCTTTCAATAGTTAATCAACCTTTTATTTAAAAGGAAATGACTGTGTCATTACAGTTAATAACAACATGACAAGTTTAACTTCTGACCTTGTACAGTTCTCAAGGTTTACGTTGTTGTTGCTACTTCACAAACTTAATCCCTCATAAGCATGATGAAAAAGGGAGATTCTGTAAGACTATAACACAGGAAACTAGTTTCTGCAGACAGAATTGCTTTATTTTGTGAAGCAGACTACAGTCACAGAGCAGGTAAATGAAGCATGTCTTTGTTCATGTTTTTAACTCGGCACAATACAAAAAACAATTACTTCAAGTTTTGGAAATTGAGATTAAGCAGGAAGAAATATTTGTAATAGAAATGGATATATAAAATTTATTGATTCAAAATGGACTCTGTACCTTTTCTTTTTCCTCCTAATAAGAATTTCTTATGAGTACAAGAAAATACAGTTAATTGAACTGAATTGTGATAAAAAGATTTTCCTATATCCATGTGGACTGATGAGTTCTGTATGAATTGCTAGTAAAACAAACACAAGTGACACTATGGGTAAAGATTAATGTTATTTAGACCTAATTTCTAGATGGGGTAGTAAGCTCCCTATGAACAGCTGTTAGACAAAAGAAAGAAACAAAATTATAAAGCGAAAAATATCCTTACAAATAAATAATATATATATATATATATATAAAATGCATATTTGAAGACAGTTATTTTAAAAGTTGCATCATATGGCTGTCATTTGGTGATTGAAAAGTGTTAAAGCTGAACATTCATTTATGTATATACACACACACACACACACACATATATATATATATATATATACCAGCTAGGAAAATAGAGATTGTGTTGATGGGAGTGTTTAGAAGACTGACAAATCAAGACAGTTTTAAACTTTAAAACGAGACTGTACTAATTTAGTTCAGTAACTTCACATATTATTCTCATAGTTAGTTCTTTTTTGGTATTAATCATTACTATTACACCTACAAAACTATTCATCTTTAGTTGGTGTATTTAAAATTGACTATGTGTATACATTACCACAGATCTGATGCTGTACAGTTAGCACTGGTGATGGCAGTTTGTGATTTTAAGTCACTGAGGTCAAGGAGATCAGTCATGAGCATTTTTAGGAAAGACATGGGAACAAAGGTGTCTTCTCCTTTCTTGATTTTATTTGCCTTTCCCTGATTGTTTTTATGCTACTTGTGTTCCTCACAAAAGTGAGAAGTTTGCTCCCAATGTTCCTTCACTTATTTCTGTTTTTTCTACTCACTGTTTTTGTGTCTATTTGCTGGCCCTGGTTCTCGTCTATTTTAACTTTCTATTTCTTGGATGTCCCTTATGCACAACTACATAAATATTTGCACCTTCTGTGGTCACATTGCTCACATACTTATACAAAACAACTTATATTGTGTCTGATCGTGAGGGGTTTTTTTTGTTGGTTACACTATATTAATGTACTATCTCTAATCAAAGCATCAAGAAGAACAAAGACTTCTTAAGTGGTCTGACAAAGGCTAGTTTTGGAGTGCTGGTCACCAGGCCTGAGGACACTTTCTCAAGTGGATGGGCTATGCAGTCATCTGAATGTTGATATTACAAATTTCATATTTTTGCATTAGAAACAGATGGAAAAGAATTTTATTTCTTTCTGTGACTGGATCTGATGGATGAAAGTGAATTGGCTGAAGACTGATCCAGCTAGAATTTGCATATGTATTAAAAGAATATTTAAGATCAACTTTTGAGAAATTGTTTCTTTTTTTAACAATGCTAATACTAAGAAATTATTTCAAGTAAATTGTCATTCTGTGTGCAGACTGTACTAATAGTGAAAATAGCATTTCTTTCTCTAAAAGATGTGATATTCATAAATTCTCATATTAAATTTAAACCTTCTTGTTCTGGGAAATACCTTCCCTACAAATTAGACAATTTCATTTTACATAAAGATTGGAAGCAACTCAACACTTACATTTTCTCCAATTAATTCCAATGATATCATGCTCATACACTAACACAACTATATTAGCTTTCTCGGTATGTTCAGAAGTTACTCTGATGATGGTTGGTGAACATTTTGTAGTCTTGCAAGCCTCCAGATGCAAGAAACTGCCTCCTTACTATCATGTGGTATTGAAGTTTGACAGAGTTAGCTGAGCTTGGAGTTCTTCAAACGTCAATTGCCTGCTTTTCCTAATTTGTGGCTGGGATGAAGCTATTTAGGGAAAATAAGTGTCCCCCCAAACCACAGTAAAAGAAAATTCATTCTTTGACTTCAGATGGCTTTGGTTGATTTTGCTTGTATTACTTAGTTTTCTAAATATGCATAACTTCATAAAAGATCTTATGTTATGCAAATATATCTTCTGAGACGAAACAGTACATAAAAGATTAGACTCTGTTCTTATTATCAGAAAAAGATTAAGAACAAGTTTTGTTTGAAAGGTCTATGGCATGGAAAGTTTATGAATTTTCAACTATAAATTATTTACTTTTTACTTCTTATGAAAAAAAAATTGTCAGAGGAATAAAGTAATTAATGAATATTTGTTATAGCTCACATTGTATAATATGGGTAGAAGAATTTTATTTTATTAGAATAATTGAAAAATTATTTTATTACGGATATCAAAATTAGAATTTTACACTTACATTAATATGTAAATAAAGTATAAACGTGAATTCTTATCTGCAATACATTGATGGTGATCAGTAGTTTTTAAAGAAATGTAAGAGTCTTCGCATTTGAACTTCTACTAGTTGTCTTTGTGTTTTATATTTTTATTACTCTGGTTCAGCTATGGCAAAGCTGCTGCTAGCTGAATATGTTAGATCTAAATTTATGATTTAAAATTTTACCTAGACAGAATGATGGACAGTTTAATTTTAATATTTAAATATCTGGGTATGCAACAAAATCATATGAACAGTTACCTGCTACAAGTTTTCAGTATCTGAAAGCTGATTAACATATTTCAAAACAAATTCACTATTATGGTACTTCTGGGCTAACAAAACCTTTTTTTTTTTTTAATAAAAAGGACCAGATTAAAAAAAAAAAAAGCAAATTAAGCAGGATCAAAGCAATTTGATGACATATGTTAATCAGAGCAGTTAAACATAGTTGAAATGCAGATATGACTTTAAAAGAAATAGATTTAATTACTTTTTTTATGACATAGGATATCTCTCTGGAAACTGCTAGAACCTCATATAGTATACTATATACCATTCTGGTTATTTTGGTCACAGAAGACAAGTTAAACTTGTAATAGGTAGAGATGAGAAGTCTTACCAGAGAGTAGAGAATCAGTCATATGAGAATTGGGTTTGTGTAACCAGTAAAATGAAGAATGAGAGGAGATCATATTGTTTTCCATAAATATATCATAGTGGTAAACAGGAGATAGGGAGAACAGTTATTTAAGCTGAAGGACAATGTTGGCACAGGTGTGACAGCTACAAAATTGGCCATGAACTGAACAGGCTGTAAATTTAAAATAAACGTTTCTAATCATTAGGGGATATGTGAGAAAGGAAAAATATCCTAGTGCTTTTAAGATAAACCTTGACGACATTTGATTTAAAAAAAAATAAAAATTTGAATTTAATTAATTTCATATTGTGTTTGTTTTTTTCAACTTCTAAACAATTTTTCTGTGGAATTAAATTATCTTTAAAGTTTATGTTCAAAGTGTATTTGCAGAATTACTGTGTTTATATTCTTGTGCTAGTGAACAACATATATGAAATGGATCCACAGTAATTCACATCTTATGAGCATTTTGTCCTGTTAAACAATCCAAACATTTGCTAGGGTTTCTTAGGAAGAACCAGTACTTCAGTCACATTGAAAAAGCTAATCTCTATCCAGATTTAGTCATAATTCCCTAGCTAAATTCCTACTCAAGTTATTTCAGTAACAATTCCACTTTAAGTACCTTGGTGTGTCTATAGACTTGGCTACATCAATTTCCTTTTTCAGTCTTAACAAAATTATACCTAAATAAGCATTTTTAAAATCTATATCTACCTACATGAGATGTTTCTTGCACTGTTTTACAGACATTTTTAAGATTGTTTTCTCATTAAAAGGACTTGTAATCAAACCGATGAGCCAATTTGGCACCACCTCTGGCTGTGTCAGTTCTTCTCTTCCATTGTTATTGCAATAAAATTTAAATCGAAACTATATACATTTCTTCTTTTATGAGGTAAGATTCATATCAATTTAATAAGACTTTATTTTTCATAGTTTTGTCTGAGATGCTAGCTTCCACACACTCTTGGGTAACTGTAGTTTCTGAAAAAAACCCTGAATTTTTGTCCTTTAAAAAATCTTTAAGTTCAGTTCTATATTATCCTGTAGGATTGCTTTTTCCTTTTTTTTTTTTTTTTTCCTTTTAACTTGTAGTTCTTTTTGCGTCTTGAACTGTATGACATATTATGAATATATTAAAATAGTGTGTACATGTAACATTGAAAAGAGCTTTTTCCCATCTTTACTTAAAACCTTATTAGGTGGAAATAACTAGTACTTGTATGCTGTCTCTTGGAAAGTATTTGAAAAGAAACCTGTGTGCTCTTTCACTCTGAACAAAACCATGCCAATCAAAATGTTATAGAAAAGATTCTGCCAACTTTTTTATTCTATCTGCAGAAGCTAATAGATGATGATAATTTAACATTGTAAGAGGGCCTGAATTTAGCTGCCTCTTTAAGAAACTATTATTGATATATCCAAATTTTCCTATTCATTTCTTTGGCAGGATATCTGTTACCAGTATAATCTTCAATAAGCATTTAACCGGTGCTGTCTGAAAAGCTGGCAGATGGGAGTAGAAAAATAGCAGCACAGGGTTTTTTGCAGGCCTTCAAACAAAATCTAAACTTTAAGGCTGCCAAGTATAGTATTGTGGTATATGTCATTTGTAAATGACCATGGATGCATTGACTTAGACGTTTGGAAAATGGTGATTTTTCAGGCAATTATAACAGAATCAACCTTCTTTCTTTTCACTACTTCTGTGATTCATCATTCTTATTCAAAGAGGTCCTAAAATTTGGATATCATGGATATGCTCTGGGGTGGATGGTTCCCCGGATAGGACCCCATTGTATTATGTACTCCATAAACTTATGGGGGGAAAAAAAAGCTATATATATAAGGGCTTATCATTTACACTTAAAAATACAGAACATGAATAAGGTAAATAATCCTGAGGGAAGAAAGAATAAGTTGGTCAAAACATAGTACACATAGAACTAGAATGTAATCATTAATTGTTCAGGCCTGGATGTGTGTGTGCCTGGGTGAGTACAGGGCAGGGATGCCAGTTTACTGGAAGCTTTGAATCTGGAGCCCCACATGGCCCAAGCTAGTGGTTTTCTGGTTTATTAGATGTGAATACAATTAATTAGCTGAATATCTTGGATGTGCATTAGTATTGCATCAGGACTGAGGTCAGAATGGTCCAACATTGGCATTGAATTGCTTTATACTTTTGCTTCAATCACTTCATGATTTCACTTGTTCAAAGTGAACTAATATCAATTAATCAGCACAGGTATACCTTTTAAGATTTTATTAAATAGCTGTTTCCTGAGTTATTAGAAGGGACCTTTTACGTAGTATGTTAAAGAATAAGAGAAGAATATTGTTTGCTAAAGAATTGATTACAGTTGTGGAAAGTAACTGCAGATCTCTTAGTTATTAATGAATACAGATGTGGGTGGCTGACACATCTTGTTCATCATGTAGGACTGTCAGCTCCTGCAAAATAACCCCCGCTTTCATTTCAGATATTCATTTCTAGTCTCCAGTACTCCAGAATAAACCAAAAAGAATTGAAGACCATGTTTTCTTAAGACACAGAAACCAGAGAGAAAAACCCTGAAATGTATTAATTAAAAAAGTAATAACAGAGAAATGAATTGTCCTTCACTTTACTTTTTCCTTTTGTTTCTGAAGTGGGCATTGATGTTTTGACCGTGGATTATTTTGGTTTGGGAAAACTAGAATTCACCTATTATGCACTGCATATCTTATGATGGCATTAATCATACCTGCCCACAACTCTCATCTTTCTTACGCTGCAGGCATTTACAACTGAATTTGTTTGTCTGTGCTTTCATAGTTAATACACATGTAGTCAAAAGTGTAATTTATCTCACTAAATGTAGGTATTATAGAGCATGTGGTATGAATAGTGCAATGAATTGCGTCATAACCTCTACTAACTTGCTTACAATAGGAGATAAAGTAAGCCAAGGTGTCCTACTAGATGACTATACGGATGATTTTTTTTTTTTTATAGGAATCTTTTCATTTACTTTCACAGAGCACTGGCTCATGTTCCATTTGTAGAAGATCAGTCTGGTCTTGCAGAAGTCAATGGCAGAGATTCTCTTGGGCACTTCCCTTTCACACACTTGCATGAAGATGAAGAAATGTTTGTTAGGACTAACTTTTACAGGTAAAACTCTGAAGATTTTTCCCCCTCGCATATTTTACTACCACTATTATGCAAAGTATTGTCTATCGTATCTTTTTGTTAATGTGCTCAGGCCTCATTTTCATCCAGTAAGGTTTGCCTCCTCTCAAAACATGGAAATGTTTATTGCCTTCTATTTCCTGTATTCATTTTTAATGTAACTCCTACCACATAAGCATTATACAAGTAATAGCTGGTATTCATTTACAGAGAACAGAATTTCAGGAAAATAATGCAGTCTCCAAGTAGATGCTGAACTAAGGATTATGAGGCTTAATTTTCTCATCTGTGTGATAAGGTGAAAGCTACAGAAATTTCAGTTCTCAGCTGGATACAGGCCTGCCCTCTGGTCACACTCAGGTTTAAGTTCATATGCTTTGTGAAGCAGACTTGTTCTTGCTGCTTTTTAATGGTTGGTTTAAAATATATTGAGGAAGAAATTATCTCATATTCCAAATATTTAATTTCCAGTATTTTCATTTCACCTGTCGAACATGAGAAACATCCAGAGGAAAAAAAATATCACTGAAGAACAATTCTTCATTTCTTTCTCTGTCTTTCATGCACAACAGAGGGGCCTTTTTGGGGTAAGAAATGGCTTGAGGCTTTCTGGCAGGAGCATCCCCCATCCTGCCTTCCCCCGTGAGTCTAATGGTATGGTACTGGGTGTTGTTGGGAGAAGGCCATATACATAAACATCTCCCAGCCACATACCCCTGACACCTGAGTCCCAGAGACCACGTCAGCCAAAGAGCCTTTCCTTGGAGAACCTTTGACCAATGCAAACTGAGCAACTACAACCAATAGGTGACCACAGTTCAAATCTGAACAGGGTATAAAATGATGTCGCTGCTGGAGACCCCCTTTTGAGTGATTTTCCTCAGAGCAGTGAGTCTGTGACCAGAAGCCCTCTCTTTAGGTCGAGACGTTGGCCTCAAAGTAGCTTCCTTGAAGACTGAATGTCCTTGCCATTTAGGTGAGTTTGCACATTATGACTCATCATTCTAAGCTTAGAGTTAATACACACAGTGTAGTAATAGTGCCAAACTGACACACTGAACCAGTAAAAAATCATGTCTATCAAAGTGTTTGTAGTGTAAGATGCCTGTTAAATTTTCTTGTTCTACTTTTTTTTTCATGACAACATTAAAACCTGAGGTTTTTCAAACATCTTATGTTGGTCTTACACTTCCACGCCAGGCTTGATCTCTGGGCATTGGTCATATGGGTTCAAAACCAGTGAGAATGCATCTTTATTTCTCTTAGAAGTAAAATAAATGTATGCATACATAGACCACCTGCCATTTTCTTCTTCTCCAGAAAGCAATTTAATAGCATAAAGCTTTTTTTTGTCCTCTGTTCTTATTTCTCAAGTTCTATGATAGATTCATAAATTTAGCAGGATTTAGTATAAGATAGATATTTTGTTTGTGATAACAGAAACTCTTTCTAGAACTTCAATATTCAGCACCTTTAGGTGACCAATTCAGACAAATCTATCTGTATTTTTTTAAGTGTATTTTAACTAAGCTAGTCAAAGGAGAGTCATGATTTTTTTCTAGTCATGATTTTTTTCTAAGTTTGATCTGAGTTACTTAACTTCTGCCTGTACAAATTATTCAGCATGAGATGTAGGATGTAAAATGCCATTATTTAATAACATGAAATCCTCCTACTTCAGAAATTTCCATCTGCACTGTCTCCTCCTCTAACAAAAGGACCCCTCAAGTCATATTTGATGTTTAAAACTCTCACTTTCTTTGGTTTTAATTTTAGAATGCCTCCTGGTTAGAAAGTGGATTTGAAACAGTATTTAAAAAAAAATAAATTAAAAGGAAATGTTTAAAATTTTATATGTCTACAGGGCATTCTGCCTGCAATACTGAAGTCATATGAGTGTGAGTATGGAGGATGTTTAGAAGTTTATGGGATAAAGCAGCTTTTGAGTTACATGATAAATGATTTAGCAGAAGATTGGCAAGTTATCTGTATAATTTAGAAAATGTCTACAATGAAGCCCTATGGTCATCCAAAACTGAGTCATCTGACTTCTTTGGTAGTTTCTTTATTTCCCTGAATGAACCTACCTCAGTCTGCAGACTCTTTGCTCTTCATCTTCATCTGTCCTTGGAATACTCATGAGGTTTCATCTCAACACAAATTAAGCCTCAAGGAAGATATGACATGTAATGTACAAGTTATATCATCATGTTATTCTTCTAGGGCTTGGGACTCATGTTTTTTCACCTCAGAGCTAGTAACTAGTGATAGTGGCCAGCAGCGTTCTTGAATTTTATTTCTTTAATTAAAAATTTAAAAAACATATGCATTTCTAAATAGCCATAATCCTCCATGTATATTTAATGTCTTAGTTTACTGCTCAGTT
>VZRU01005964.1:115339-128163 GCA_013398155.1 Pedionomus torquatus
TACTTGTCAGAATAGAAAGAGTTTATACTCCTTTACTTCTGACAGACAATGGAGAGACCTATACCAGATCAGCAGATCTTAGTGTGTTTGTTTTCTTTTCAGCCATATGTCTGTATTCCTCCCTCTCACAGGGAGGCTGTGTTTATAGCTATGCTTAAGATACAGGATAAAATTTTACATTTAATTTGAAATCTTAAATTTGTCTAACCAAACAAACAGGATACTCTGTTTGGCCTCAAAGGGAGCTGTACAACTGAAGCAATGCAGCCGTAGAAGGAACTATTTATGAACAAGACAGTATTAAATAGCTACAATAAGTTACTGTAAGACAGCTCTAGAAATGTTTTGATGTAATGTAGTATTTTTGTATTAAAGCTACCAATATTCCCTTAGATATTTCGGTTGTGCTGTTGTGTCAGTTCCCTAAAGTCAACATATGGATATTTCAGGTTTTATTTTCATGGGCAGGGACACCTCCCACTAGACCAGTTTGTTCAAAGACCCATCCAACCTGACTTTGAACACCTCCAGGGACGGGGCATCCACGGCTTCTCCGGGCAGTGTGTGCCAGTGTCTTACCTCTCCTACAGCAAAGAATTTCTTACTAATACAAAATCTAAATCTACCCTCTTTCATTTTAAAATCATTACCCCTTTTCTTACAACTAGATTCTTTGATAAAGAGTCCAATGCCATTGGGTGGGCCCCACTAGGTCCCCTTGAAGTACTTGAAGGCTGGTATAAGGTCTCCCTGGAATCTTCTCTTCTCCAGGCTGAACTCCAACTCTCTAAGCCTCACAGAAGAGGTGCTCCAGCCCTCTGGTGATCCTTGTATCCTGCCTCTAGACTCGCTCCCACAGGTCTGTGTTCTTCTTATGCTGGGTGCCCCAGAGCTGGATGCAGTGTTTCAGGTGGGCTCTTCATGAGTGGAGAAGAAGGGGAGAATCACCTCCCTCAGCTTGTTGGCCACAATTCTTTTGATGCATCCCAGGATGCGGTTTGCTTTCTGGGCTGCATACATAAATTACCAGATTATGTCAAGCTTCTCATTTACCAACACCCAAATACTTCTCCTTGGGGCTGCTCTCAATCTATTCTTTACCCAGCCTGTATTTTGCTTGGGATTGCCATGACCCAGGAGCAAGACCTTGCACTTGGCCTTGTTGAACTTTGTAATGTCCATCCAAGTCCCTCTGGATGGAGTCCTTTCCCTCCAAAGGATTAACCACATCACACAGCTTGATGCAATTGAAATGTTTTCTGAGGTCCCACTTTCCATGTTGCAGATAAAGATGTTGAACTGACTAGCCTGTAGTTTCGTTGGTCTTCCTTTTTCTCCTTTTTAAAAATGGAATTATGTTTCTCCTTACCAGTCAGTGGAAACTTCACTAGACCACCACAGCTTCTAAAATATGATGGATAGCAAGTTAGAAACTTAATCCACCATTTTTCTCAGGACCCAGAGAGGCATCTCATCAGGTCCCATGGATCTGTGTACCTTCATGTTCCTTATAAATGGTCTTGAACCTGATTTTCTCCTACAGTGGGTGATAAGATAGATGACAAACATACGTTGATTTTTAAAAAGGTTGTTTTGTTTCCCTCTCCTGCTTCTCAATTCACTAATGATAAAAGTCAAAATGCATTTTAATTCATTGCTAAACACTCTTTTTCATGTTTAACTGAAATTCTTCTTTCCCCAGTTATATTGAACATCTATCCAATTCTTTCCAGGAGAATAATGCTGTGATATTTTCTTACTGACCAGATAGCACAGCATCATTATTGTTTACATAATTCAGTGCTCCGTGAGCAAGAATATTGTAGATTGGTAAAATACATGGTTTAAAGGTAAAATTATTGGAATCTAATCCTCAGATTGTTTGAAAAGAGTAGTTTGTTAGATAGTTGAGCATGTATGTTGTTACATCTCTAACTTTCTAATGTGAGAGAAATGCTAAGAAAAATGCAACTTGCATGAAAGGAAATTTGAGCAGGATAGTTAATAGTAAAAGAAGAGAGTGAGGGAGTGCATGCATGCAGAACAGTTTGACAGGAAACTGGTCATCTCAGCATGCTATTTTTTCCTATCACTATTTATCATATTCTGTTGCAGTAATGATGCCCTTTCTGTTGAATTTGAAATGATGTGAGGGAGAATTAAACCATGAAATATGGATTTTCATCTACCTGTGCTGTGATCTGTTCAAAATTCTGTCCATTGATGTAGTTGCCATATACCATGGCCCTAAGGTACTTTGGATGATTTTGTGCTCTACTAAAGCACTGTACATGATATATATGGCTAATATCTTGTCCTAGTTCACAGTATAGTGAAGGAGTCCGTGATTCTAATATACAGTTCCTAAGATACAAAGAAACTCAGCAACTCTTGAACAGTTTTCTGAAGAGTAATTATAGGATTCTAGTAAGTCATGCAAGATACTGCTTTTAAGGGAAAATGAAAGCTATATTCTGATATTAAGTTCAGATTCTGACATTTTTCTCAAAAATATACATGGAATAAGTCATTTTATACAGTGTAGCAGAGCAGTTCAGATTGTTTGGAACTGATATGTATATTACAGACTTTTGGGAAGCTAAGAGATCACAAACCTGATGAAAGTATTGAAATATATTATTTTCTTTTGGTGTAAAAGACATTTAAAAGTAAACTCACATTAAAAAAAAAAAAAAAAAAAAAAAAAGATAATCAAGGATTCCCAAAGTTAAAATCACTTATCATCAGTCTATTCTCTTTGAAAATATATGACTATTTTTTATTTAATTCTAATATTAACCTATAACTAAAAATACCCACAAAAGTGATCCCTATTTAATGAAATCTTTGTGTTAAATTTTCAGATAATAATCACATTTTGAATTCAATCACTCTTTAAAACTTTTTCCCCTTTCCTTTGACATCACACTAGCATTAGTCCAGACTTTATTTAATCTAACTTTAATGAAATCCTTCTTTCTCAGGTGCTAATTTTCAGTGGATACTAAAAAGACTAGAAATTGTTCATATTTAATGTGAAGGAAATGTGTAGCACTGGAATTAATTTGTATCTTGGTTTTGTTTTTGTTTTTCTTATCAGTCTCTTTTCCTCCATAGTGACATAACGTTTGATATACTTGGAAGAAGTTTTGTTACTGGAAACGTAGTTATTTCCTTATTGCAAAGAAGAAAGAAAAATGGTAGAAAGTTCTTTATGTGCTTCTGTTTAGGTCATATCCAATGAAAGAATCCACTTTTGGAGAATAAGATTAATAATTTGTAAAACAGATTTATAGCAGATATTATTTTTTCGAAAAATAAGCAACATTTTCTTTTAGTGGAGATTTTAACTCCTCTAAAGTAAAGGTTTTCTGGCTGAAAGATGATTTCATGGATATAAATTTCTAATTTATTTGTAAATTACATTATTTTTAAAGCATAACTCTTACATCATAATAGGCTTTTGTTCATGAAGATCTTTACATTCTTGGCAGTTAAATAGATGTTTTTAAATGGACTCATTAAATATTGCAAAATCTGAAACAGCTATTGAATTAACTAAAATTCAATTATTTGTTTTCATACTATTTGAAGCATGCATTTTCTTACTTGGAAAGTAATTTTTAGAAATAAATATAAGTTATATCAGGGTTAGAGATGTGCAAAGATTGGTAGACATATGTTCTTAAATCCTTAATTCTCTTGAAGAATACATTATGGATTTTCTGAATTAATCCTTTTGTGAGATTATGTAGCTTTGATAGATGCCAGGAAAAGAGGCAAAATAGATTTCGGGATTGTTCACATCACAAGTTTGCAGAACCGATACTCTCCATTGGCTTGTCAAATTTATTTATATTTGACAGTCCGAGTTCCAGACAAGCAGCTTTAGTTTGCTGGCAATATTATTGTTACAAGACTATCTAATAGTTTCAAAAACATATATGTGAATAATACATTAGTGTGTATATTATGTCTGTAGTTATTCAGTATAACTTTTAAGCTATAAACCTATTTTTTACAATGCGACACTTCAGAAGAAACTGCTGAGGAATAGTGTATGTTGAAATTTGACAAGTCTCACCAGTAAGTAAATCTTGTAACTGTGTGCCATTCATTCTTGGTAATTGGAACAAATAATTTCTTTTACCTAGACTTCTTTTACTACCTCTTCTCGGAAAACTGGATCAGAAAAATATTATCTTACCCCAAACAAAGTGACAGCTGGTCAAACAGATACATTTGTTTTATAGATGGTAAGAGGAAATGAATGACAGTGCAAAGCTGAATAAAGGTTTTATCAGCATAAGCACAGGATAGCTACATCAGTCACCAGTGACAAACCCCTTAGGCAGACTTATAGGTCATCCCATGTACACATCAATAAAACCTAGAGAATAAACCTTACCCAGGCAGTAGTAAGTACTGCATGCATTGCACATTGTGTCAGAGACTTGGGATAGTCTGATAGCTCCAGAAAACCTGAATGGGTAGCTGTAACATGGGTGAGTAAAAAATGCCAGCAAAATTTTGAAATGATAAAATAGATTTGAACTAGCAGTATTCTAAATTATTAGAAATTTGGGTATTATATTTTTGTCCCTGCCAGTAATCAAAATAATCTTTTCTTACTTGTGTAATGTTACTGCCATTAAAAGAAACCTTAATGTCATCATTCTTCTATGACAGTGATTTAACCATGAATTTTGATAAACTATATTTTTAGAAACTTCTGTTGACTAAGCACTAAGGAAAAGCTCTAGTGTAAATGACATTACTTTGAAGAGATGCAGGTTTGCTTTTCCTCTGACAGCAGATGGTCTAACTTTATAGTCTTCTCCTACCTTTCTTATCAATATGGTTATCAGACAGATTAGTACTGTCAAGTATGAAATTAATCTATAAACTTTCTAATATTGTCAAAAAATTTTTGAACCAGAAGTGTACAAAGGGTGAAATTCAGTATTAGTGTTCACATCATGTTTTTTTTTTTTTTTAATTTCTAGCTTGATGCTTGAAATAATTAGACTTCTTTATTGACTTAAAGCAAAAATACCTCTGTACAATTCTTTCTGAAGAATTGTTTTAGAAGTATTTATTTAGTAATTTTCTCCATATATTAATACATTTTTTCTAGCTCCTAAGATGTCATTAATGAATCCAGCCCTACTTTAAGTCCTGCATACATTTATTTCTCCGCTACTGTTTATGTTTGGTTTTTGATTTTCATACATAAAGATTGTGTTTCTAAATAAGGGATATGCAGAAGCCTATTAATATGTGTATTTTGAAATGTTAATCATGTCTCTCATAGAAAATCAAGTTTTTCTAGTTTCTCACAGTTGATAACTTGAAGATAGGCTACACATTTTGGAACTGGATGCTTATTTTTTCTAAATACAAATGGAAGTGAACACCATAACCAGCACAGAGGCTTGTGATTTTGCAAAGACATAGAACATATTGCACTAGGATAAATTCAATTTTTTTTTAACATTAGAAGGGAAGAAATACAAACAACAGTAAGCTATACTACTGAAGATATGTTTAGATATAAAAATGGAATAGCCTATCCTTTGCTCTAATATTGTGTAAAAGAAAATAGAGTTTTGAGTAGTTTGAAAGCCAATCTTTAGAATTAACTACATCATATGTAGGCAAAGTCAAGTATTATAGCTGAAACTTTTAAAAAGTGTGTAATTTTAGAACCAATACTAGTATTTATGTTAGCTTTAATGAATTATAACTACCTCTGCATTCACAACTATAGCTTATTATTATGGTATCCATTAAAATATTTTTTTACAGGAAATTATATAGTTTTACTATTTGCTGTTGGTTTTTTGTCATTTCTTAAATATCAGAGAAATGTGTTTCAAATGGTTATTCTGCTTCCATACACCATACATTTAAACAATGGAGGCAAATGTATTGTTCATTTTTTCACAATGTAACCATTGAATTTCTAGAGGATAGAATTGCTTGTGACTTTTTTGAAATAAAAAAGTAATTTTCCCACTTCTTATTCAGAACATACTTTACATAAGTAATGTAGGTACCTTCTCCTCTCCAGGTGTCTCCCGTCCCTTCTTTTCTCCAGGCTGAAAGTCTCGACTCTCTCAGTCTTTCATCATATGAGAGATGGTCCAGTCCCTTAATCATCTTAGTGGTCTTTCATTGGACTCTGTCCCATATGTCCTTGTCTCTCTTGTACTGAGCCCAACACTAGACACAGTACTTCAGGTGTGGCCTCACCTTAGGGGTGAGGAGAGAGAAGAGGGGAAAGATCACTTCCCTCAACTTGGAGCAATATGTTGCCTAATGTAGGCCACCGTGCTATGCACTTTCTCTACAGAAAGGGCACATTGCTGGCTTACAGTCAACTTGGTGTCCACTAGGAGTACCGGGCACTTACCTATAAAGCTGCTTTTCAGCTGGGTGGCACACAGCAGGTATTGGTGCACAAAGTGTTCCTCCCCGTTTTCACAAGTTTCCACTTCTCCTTATTGAACTTCCTAAGGTTCCTGTAAGGAACTATGCTTTGTATGGCAGCACAGTGGCCTGGCCTATCAGCCACTCCTCCTGCTTTAGTGCCATCAGCAAACTTGCTGAAAATATACTCTGCCCCAGCATTGAGATCATTAATGAAGATGTTAAACAGGACTGGACACTGTCTTAACACCTGGGGTACACTGCTACTATCTGACCTCCAACTAGACTTTGAGCCACTGATCACCACACTTTTGGCTTGTCTATTCAGCCAGTTTTCAATCCACTTCGCTGTCTGCTCATCCAGCCAATGCATTGACATCTTGTTTGTAAAGATCTTTTCAGAGACAGTGTCATAGGCTTTACTGAATTCCAGGTAGATAATACCCACTGTTTATGTCTCATCTATGGAGCCAGTTATCATTGCAGAAGTTTCCCCTTGGTGAATCCATGCTGACTACTCTTGACAATATGGTTATTGTCCATGTGCCTGGAAATGGTTTCCAGAATTAGCTAGTCTATGAAATATATATCTAAGTAGAAGTCCATCTGATACAAGCAGTCTAGTGTGGCACAAGTTAGCTCAGTAAAAAGTCTTTGGTTGTTTTGAATTCTTATGACTGAAACCTTCCTCACTTAGTATTGTATATATGTTTACACATAAAACTTGAAAGAAAAATCTATGACAGGCATGTTGATCAAATAGATAAACACATAAACACAGTTATACATTAGAGGAAATCATAAACTTGATATGAAAATCTGATACAAAAAAAGTTCTGATATCAATGACACAGATCTATATAGTGTGTTACATATAATAGATTGCTCTGCATACACAGTTAAGTCATCCTGTAGTTCAGTACATTGAATTGAAGACTAATCCACTTAGATGCTCTCAATCAACTAAAATATTTTCTATAGCCTGAATTAAGATAAGTGAAACACCTGCTGTAACCAGAGAAATATTCGGGTTTTTTAGAGAAATTTTAAATTCATCTTTGCAACCTATGTGCCTGGCATATCAAATGAGTGTACCTTCTAGGAAGCAATAATAAATAAATAAATAAACACAGTAATAAATAAATAAGTAGCATTTCCTTGAGGCCAGAGGAGTCAGAAGTGCAAGGAGATGTACAGGAATATGACTGACCAAAAGTAGCTCCAGAGTTGTTTTATGAGCTGCCACAGGTGCTTGCCAACCAGTGAAATAGTAATACTAGGAAAGAAGGCCTTCCTGGCTCAGGAGCTGTATCTTATGATTCAAAGGAACATAGTAAAAAATGCTTTAGTCTGATAAGAAAAAACACTTTATTTTCAAGATGCTTCTCCTAATTAAAAAAAAAAAAANNNCAAAATAAAAAAAAAAAAAAAAAAAAAAAAAAAAAAGAAAAGTAGCCTGAAAATATTATTGTTCAGGGAACTAGTGGTACATCAGTTTTCAAGTGCTTATGGAAGCTTTTTTTTAGTGGTACAGAATGAATGCATTTTTCTCAGGTGACATATGTTGTAATAAAACACAAAGACACTGAGAGTTAAGCAACATCCCATTGCTACAGGAAATAGATTCTATAGAAAGATATTTCAAAGCTATTATTTTTTAGTTTATAAACTGTCACTTTACCTCTTGATTTTGGGGTGATCTAGGTGGATTAAAACCCTCTTTTCCAAGCCTTTCAAACCAAGGTGTGATTATACCCTGATGTAAGCTATACTGTTCAAGGATCATGAAACAGAGTGACATGACTGATAACACTCAACAAAACTAGTTGTAGTTCAAAAGCTCACACTAAATAAAAGAGAAGAAAAACATACTCTTCTCGGATTAAGGTACTGTTTGTAGGACAGGTCCAGTATGTTTTAAGAATGCATATGGTAGTCATCACATAAATTGCCATATATAAACTATCCTCATTAAGATTCACTGACTGAATCAGAATTTAATTAATTTAGATTAAAATATCAAGCTAAAAATTCAAGCAACCTTTTCTATGCTGAGTTAGCAGCTGTGGTGAGTTGAACTTGGCTGACTGCCAGTTGCCCACCAAGCTGCTCTCTCAGTCTTCCTCCTCAACAGAACACAGAGAGAAAATAAGATTAAAAGCTTATGGGTTGAGATAAGGACAGGAAGATCACTCACCAGTTACTGTCACAGGCAAAACAGACTGAACTTAGGAAATTAATTTAATTTATTCCAGTTAGAAGAGAATAGGATAACAAAACAAGCCCAAAACTAAAACCAGTTTCTCTTCACCCTCTCCCTTCTTCCCAGGCTCAATTTTGCTCCTGACTTTTCTGTCTCCTTCCCCCAAGCAGTGCAAAGGGATGAGGAATGGGAGTTGCATCCAGTTCATAAAGCTTCATCTCTACTGCTCCTTCCTACTCATACTCTTCTCCTGCCCTAGTATGGGGTTCCACCTATGGCAGGCACTTTTATGAACTTCTCAAATGTCAGTATATCCACAGGCTGCAATTCTTCAAGAACTGTTCCAGTGTGGGTCCCTGTTGGGCCACAGGTCCTGCCAGAAAACCTGCTCCTGCATGGCTCTTCGTGAGCTGCAGCTGCCTTCAGGGCACATCAACTTGCTCTGGTGTGAGGTCTTCCATGGACTGCAGGGGAATTTCTGCTATAGCATCTGGAGTACCTCCTCTCCCTCCTTATATGACCTTTTTTCTACTCTGTTCTAAAACAGCTGCTGCACAGCATTTTTTACCCTTTCTTAAATATGCTGCCACAGAGATGCTACCACCTTCCCTGACTGGCTCAGATTTGGGCAGCAGTGGGTCCATTTTGGAGATAGCTGAAATTGGCTCAGTCTAACACAGGAACAGGTCTGGGTGTCTTCTAACAGAAGCCATCTCTGAAGCCTCCTCACCATCAAAACCTTGCCATGTATACCCATTAGATAAACTAAAATCTACACTATATCCCATATAGACTCTAATTTGAATAGTTAATTAAAATTATTTTATTGACCAAGAAATATATATATATATTTGTATTACATGGACATAATTAAACAATAGCCATTTCTGTTAGAATTCCATAAATATTTCTTAACAAAAAGATTTTTTTGTTAGTTCCTTTTATCCTATCTTATAGAGACTCCCTCAGAAGTGGTCACAAGTCAATTGAAAGCTCATGGATCAGGAAAGAAACCAACGATGGTGACATCATGGTGAGTGTTTGCTGCAAAGCACCTGTTAAAGATGAGGAATTAGATGAAGCCATTTTAAACATCTGGAGGAAACATCACGCGTTACATAGACTACCCCAGCAACTCAAATATATGCTAGAAGGGCAGTGTCCTGTTTTGAGATAAAACAGAACTGATCACAACTGAGTAATTTTATATTTCAGCTAAGATTCTAACTAACTGAACTCTCTGAAATTAACAGTGTATTTTTAAGACTGTAGTTGCTCCCAGAATATTAAAAGGTGATTATTTATAATTTCTGCAAAGGTATTGTATTTCTATAAAAAGCAGGGCCAGCTAACTTTGTTATATGCTACACTGGAAGGTTAGAAGTGGAAATTGTAGAGGGATCTCACCTACAGGGAGGAGCGGACAGGACGGGTGACCTGAATTCCTGAGTCCAGATCCAGAATCAAGTTCCTGTCAACTGCTGAGTCAAGTCTGGAATTTTCCCAATGCTTCCTGGTGACACCATTGTCGTCTTGGGAGCTCAATACAGTTTTTATATGCTGTATATATTTCATTATATTCTTTTTATTATTTATTATTAAAGTTTTAAATAAGGTAATTTAATTTGGTGGGTTTTGTTGGTTTTGGTGTTGTTTTTTTTTTTTTTTTTTAAATCTCATTACTCTCCTTTCTCTCTCACCCTTCTCTCCCTGAAGAGAATTGCTGTCCCTCCTCTGAAGGGGAAAGAAATAAAAGAGAGCATTTTTCATTCATTTCAGTGGCCAGTCCAGCCCAAAGCATGACACCAACAAAGCTGTTAAACAGTGCTGGTACCAATATCAAGCCCTGAGGAATGACACTCATTACTGTTATCCACTTGAACATCGAGCCATTGACCACAGCTTTTTGGGTGCAGAAATCCAGCCAATTTCTTATCTATTGAATGGTCCATCCATCAAATCCACATTTCACTAATTTAGAGACAAAGATACTGTGCAGGACAGTGACAAATGCTTTGTACAAGTTCAGGTAGAGGAGGTCAGTTTCTCTTCCATTATCCCCCAGCTCTGTAACCTCATTGTAGAAGACCACCAAATTTGTCAGGCATGACTTGCCTTAATGAAGCCATGTTGGCTGTCACCAATGAGACAGGACAGTTTGAGATCCTGAGAAAATGAGTAGGAAAAAATAGTAGAATTACTGCCACAAATTTTCAGAGAGCAGATTTTGACTTATTTAGGTATCTGCTTGTTGAGAACTCATGGGAGACTGGACTGAAGAGCAAAAGGGCCCTGAAGAGATGGTTGATCTTCAAGGACAACATCCTGAAAACACAGAATGGTTCATCGTGACATGTAGAAAGCTCATCAGGTGATGAAAAACACCAGCACAGATGAACAGGGCGTCCCCAACTAAGCTCCAATGCAGCAGGAAGTGCAAGGGTGGTGGAAATAAGGACAAGCCACCTGGGAGGACCACAGACATTGCTCATGTGTGCTATATTCAAGATCAGAAATTAAAAGTTCAGCATGAGGTGGCACTCTCAACAGATGTTAAGTGAGGGCTTCCAGAAGTACATTGGCAGAGGGACATCTAGGGCTGAGAAAGGAGGATGAAGGAAGCTGAAGGACATCTATACAGTTTATAAGCTATACAGTTTTGCTGTTGTTGCTTTGCTTTAATTGGTTTTGAGGTTTCTGAACTTGTGGAAAAAATAAGAATAAATTAAATTTTAACACAAGATAAGATACTAATAATACTAATTTTTCAGAAGACAAATTTGCTAGTTAAATCCCACATAAAAATAAAAAATCTTTAATTCAGTAAAGGACACTTTGTTTTCTTTTGAGCAATTGGAATTTACTTCAGAAAAACAAAGAATCTTTGGTTTTGTTTAAATAGGGCCATTTTCCATCAGGTCAAGATCTAAACAGGAGATCTTTTTATAAAGAAAAAAGTCACCAGATGCAATATAAAGCAAATTACCACATTTTTAAGAGGAGCAATAAAGGACATTTTTTATATACTTAATGAAAATTTACATTTTAGCCAAACGTGTGATGTTGCTGGTTCATGTGTTAACACATGCTGTTTATGCATGTATCACATAAAATGAGTTAGATGCTTTTAATTTTTTTAGACTGGGCCTGGTGATGTTAATGAAGACCACAAATAAAATTGAAGCAAAGTTAACAATTTTATCTGTGTTTTCATCCAGGTTTATATTGCAGAGCTATCATCTCCTTTGAAGAGGTGTTCAACTAGTCAGGAATTAGACCTACTATGTTCCTTACATTCATGATAAAAGTTGTCACTCTGCAGTTGTGATCTGCTTAAAATGAACCCTGGGATTATTTCAGGATGAAATATCTAACTGATTTCTTGCCGCTGGCACATGGTGAGTAGACAACTGTTATTCTGTCAGGTTATAAATGCGAGCAAGTATAACCCCCATATTTTTACTAGTTTGCAGGTGTGAATAGTACATAGTTCCACCTTATATTTACCCAAGGTACACTTAATAACAGGCACATTTCTGAAAAGCAAGAAAACCACTGCTAAATATTCTACTAAAGTGATTCAAGTATATAAGCTACAAAAGGTATCCTATCCACATTCACTTTAGAAGTCAGGCACTGTAAAGAAAACCATTCTTACTTCCAAAATGAGTTATTGCATGATTAATGTTAATGATATATCTTCTAATAATAAATTTTAAATGCAATTTCAAAGATGAATACTAACCCTTAAAAATTGAACATTATACGTCTGAAACTCCTGTAGATAGGTGCCCTATATGACAATCCATTTCCCCAGCTGGATTTCTCTCTGACCTGTAATTTGTGCTTTTTATTTTATAATCCTGAGATCTTTTTGTTGTTCATAATTTGATTATAGTTAAGGCTGTTTTAAACTGTGTATGGTCTAGAAGAAAAATGTCCCTGTCTAATTATATGATTCTGACATTTTTTTCCTCAGTAAAGAGGAGCCACTTAACAGGGAAAGGACTTCTAGTCACAAAGATGGCAAGATGCACATATGTCTGTATCTGCCTTTATCAAAAACATGTATGTAAACAATAGACTAAACTTGTTATTTTCTGCCTTATCTGCAGAATTTCTGCCAAAAGTCTCCCCTAACCTGATTGATAGAACTTTTTTAAAAAAAACTATTTTATTTTATTTTATT
>VZRU01005964.1:128342-177603 GCA_013398155.1 Pedionomus torquatus
ATTTTATTTTATTTTATTTTATGTCTGAACACAGGCAGGAAAAATTTCTGCTGGTATTTTATGCAGTAATTTTGCCACTGTGTCAGCCGTTGCATCTCAGTTTTCCTTTTTCTGATTTCATCTTGACAAGTCATCTTTCATTTCCTGTTGCTAGAAGACCAGCCTTCAGTCACTTGAGTACCTGGAGGTACTTTATGTACCGGGAGGTACATAAACCCTGCACTGGGATCCTCTGGAGAACCTTGTCAGGACTGCGCTTGGTCATTCTGATTGATGACTACATATATAACCGCCATCATACAGCTGTCATTTGCACTTAGGAAGCCAAATGACCTTCATTCTGAACTGTAATTAGGTATTATAATACATAATGTTTAAGTCATTTATCTTTTATGGTTACTGATTAGATGAAACTCTAGTATAATTCTTATGGTTTAGTTTATTCCTCATTTTTCCTTCACACAGTAACTTGAAGGAAGAATTCAGACAGTTGGAAGTGTCCTATCCATAAGGGGGTGTGATTTAATTTTAGTCCTGATTTACTTAAGCTTTAGATGGTCAGCTTTGAGGACAAATGAGTATTATTTTTATTTTGAAACTCCTATGGGACTTTCTATTTTCAGATGTTTTTAGAGTGATACCTGAAATGGCGAGCTGCCATGCTCCCTTGAGCAGAACTTGACACAAGGAAGGCAACACAGTTTTCTCTGAAATGGTGTTTAAGTGCTTTTCTCTGTGGCCATAGCACTACCTGCCACAATTCTTGTGTTTCACATTCATAGAACTGGTTTGGGTTAAGAAAATTTTAATTGCTTCAATCTAATGATCACTGTTATAAATTCTTCTCAAGAAAGAAAGACCAAACAAGCTCCAGTATTTTCACTGAAGCTATATTGAAGTGAGATACATAGCACGTTTAAAAATGCTAGCTTTTAATAATTCTAGACAAAATATTTTTTTTCCCCATTTCCTAATTCTTTTGGGAAATCCTGCTACAATGTACTTTATCTCTTAAATATGCAACCATACCTTTCCAGTTTAATAATGAAATCAGACAATATAGCAAACAATAAGGGCTTTAGTAATCTTTGCAGATAAGGAATTTTAAATGTAGATCATTGGAGTAAAATCAAAGGAACCTACCGAAATTTTCAATTGTAAACTTAAAATCTACAAAATAATTTTAATATCTGAAATAAAAACTATGTTAGTAAATACATAGGCCTTATTCCTGTTGCAAAGTGTAAGTGATTCAATGGCAACCTTGAGACAGTTTCTGGGGCACTGGATGAAAATTTCTTATGAATACTCTCACTGCATTTAAAAAGGGTCACTGACCTCAAGTTTGCAAAACTGCCATGTGTTGTTAAATGGGCTTTAAATTAAGGACAAAAGAGGGAAAGGGAACTGTCACATTGCACAAAAGAACTGACATGATCTCCCAACCTACAAAATAAGCAAATGCTGAATGAATTAACTATCTTTTATTTCAGAACAAAAAGATTAATATTAATATTATAGATGTCTAGATGAAGAAAAAAACAAGATCAAAAATCTACATTACACGATGGACCTTTTCTAGTATGGATAATAACTTTGGGTTATTTTTCCAGAAATGGTTCATCAGTATGCAGACATAATAATCTTTTTTAAAAGCATCACAAAAGCAACTGTATTATAAAGATATCATACATCAGAAATGGGTAGCAAATAAAAATTGCTGAAACTCATTGGAAATTCTCTGGAGTAATACCAAGAAAAGAAAAAAACAGGTCTGAGGAAGAACAATTTTTTCTTCAACTAACCTGAAATTATCTGTTTACAATGTAACTAACTGATTATCTGCTAGCAAAGAGAATCACACAAACCAAGAAGAAATTTTTCTGAAAAGATTTTTTCACAGTCAGGGAGACCATTATTCTTATGTAATATAAATCATCACACTGATATAAAAATGTTTTTAAATGCAATCAGGNAAAAAAAAAAGTAGTACTGTGTTCCCATATGAAACATTACCTAATGGCTTCAGTCGAGAAAACCACTAGGTATTCCAAAATAATTGGGGTCAAACATACTAGAAAAACTTCAACAGAATCTATATCAAAAATAATCTTATTCTGACAGCGATAGTTTTCTGCACAAAAACTTAGTCCCAATAGGCTTAAGATGTACAGAGGGAATTATTTTTTTCATGTTTGATTAAACTCAGTTTTATTAATTACTTCAATTGCATGTGTGTGTGTAACAGATATATCTGTGTATACACATCCTAATATATGCTTATTGAGGCAGACATACAGCACTCTCATCTTAAGCACATTTTTGTTAATTGACTTGCTCTCAAAGTGGTTAAAATGAGCGATGACTTTCAGTTCTGTGACACAACCAAAACTGGTCACAGAAGACATACAAAAAAAGAGTCATCTGTCTATCAGTATTTCCAGTCAATCTGTCACTGCCGTAAGGAGGCACTTATTGTAAAGCTTAGGAGAAACTTGTATGCTATTCCACTAGGATCATTTGCTGCTCATCTTAATGACTACTTAGGTTTCTACACATCATTAAAGTGTCATATCATTTATAGGTAACTTTGGCAATTTTTCTTTTAATATTTTTATTTTGTTAACAGTTGATGAAGGAGCCACCAGTGACTCCTTAATGATATTTTCAAGCTAAGTTAATACATTTTTGAGAGATTAGTGCCTGATCCACGGCATCAATATATGTGTTTGGGCCAGATACTTTTTCTAACTGCAGCAGCATAATTTCAGGGTGCCAAGTCCAGACAAGAGAGTTTTTTCAAGGTCATTTATGTTTTATAGAGTCTGACATTTCAGTGCTCAATATTTGACCACAAGTGACACTGATAAATCCTGATACAAGGTGTCCCTTGTGTATGGCAGCTTTTCTTGTTTTAGTTTTATTTCTGCATATTTCCTAGTTAATTATCACCTCTATTTAGGTACAAATAGAAACAAATAAAAAATAAGATTATTCAGACACCTTCAAAACCATTTAGATCTACCTTATGTCTTCTAATAATCCTTGTTTATGACAGTTGACATTTTGTTATTTTTTGCAGTCAGAGACATAATCCTTCAACAGCTAGTAAAATTAAGTAGCAACCATTCATTTAATTGGTAAAGATGGAGCTTGTATAGTTCTCTTAATTTATATTCTAGCTGAGTGTATTTCCTCAAGATACGATCTCAGAACAGAGTTAAGCAAACTGCTGAATGTCCACCATGAGAACTGATTCAAATTCTGATTTATTTGAGCTTCGGGTTTTTTGTTCCTGAGCTCTGCTGCATTGGGTAGATGATAAAATATTAAAAAGTAGTTGAATATTCATCAAACTTCACTACTTGGACTAGTGAAAATGCCTAAAATGCTTCCACGTTCTTCCATGTTTTTTTACCTGTGATGCCTTGATATTAGGCAATCGTTTTCTGAATTGACAGAGGAACTGATCTGGAAAACATAGATATCTTCAGTTATAGTTTATCCAGGTGGTTTCATTAAACTGCAGACACCATAACCCTCTAGTGAGTGCACGATGTAACGAAAAACCAATAGCAGAGCTACCATTGATTTCAATGGGAGCACAATTCTGCTCCTGAAGTGTCTCAGACACTCCTGAGGCTACACCTGCCATGGAGACTGATGAGCTCAATGAGCCATTCATAAGTTGCTTGGTAATGAGGTGTTCATATCTAAAAGGTTAAATTTAACTGGAATGCCGTTTTCTTTCTTTTGATAACTTCAAATCTGAGTTTGGATGTGTTTGCTGGTGAGAAGGTTTAGAGCACACTGGGCTGAGGTTTATTGTCTTTCAGTGTCAAATGAGACAAGTCTGAGTCCACTAGAAGAGGTTTGTGCAGCAATGACAGGTGGTTATCATGTTTGATCCACCAGTGTAAGGGCCTTATTTGCCTTTTTTTTTTTTTAAATTCCTGATGAAGATGTGTTGCTTGGCAACCTTGGGAAAGTTAGTTAAAAATGAAAGTTATTATTAGTTCCCTGTGGAAGATTGCATGGTCAAAAGTTACTGGAAGAGCAATATACATAGGATTACAACAGAAGCCATCAGATTGTTTTGCTATACCAAGGAACAGAAATTGTTACTAAAAAAAAATGATAATGAAGGTTTTTTGCCATTGAAAATGAAAACAACACATCCTACAGACAAGAAAAAAAATCTTTCTCTTTTGCTTTTTTTTCTTTTTCACTCCTCTCTATATTTGGTCTCTCATTAGTTTCTCAAAGGAAGTTCAGTGTGGCCGGTTTAGGTATCACAGGGAAAGATAATACACCATCTTACAACCTCATTTGCTCATTTCCATTTAAAAAAAAAATAAATTATTTATCCTTCTCTATATGCATAAAACTATTCACGGATCCTGAGGGAGCTGGCAGACCAAGTTGCCAAGATGCTTTTCATCATCTTTGAGAAATCGCAATCTGCAGAAATTCCTGCTGATTGGAAAAAGGGGAACATAACCCCAATATTCAAAAAAGGGAAAAAGGAGGACCCAGGTTGACACGCTGGAGGGAAGGGATGCCATCCAGAGGGACCTGGACAGGCTTGAGAGCTGGGCTAATGAAATAGCATAAAATTCAACCAGGACAAGTGCAGAGTCCTGCACCTGGGACATGGCAATCCCAGGCGTAAATACAGGTTGGGCAGAGAATGGCTGGAGAGCAGCCCTGAGGAGAAGAACTTGGGAGTGCTCATGGATGAGAGGCTCAACATGAGCCAGCAGTGTGCGCTGGCAGCCCAGAAAACCAACCACATCCTGGGCTGCATCAAAAGGAGTGTGATCATCAGGTTGCGGGAGGTGATTCTCCCCCTCTATGCTGCGTTAGTGAGACCCCAGCAGGAGTATTGTGTCCAGCTCTGGAGTCCTTAACAGAGAAGGGACATAGAAATGCCAGAACGGATCCAGTGGAGGGCCATGAAGATGATTAGAGGGATGGAGCACCTCTCCTATGAGGACAGGCTGAGAAAGCTGGGGCTGTTCAGCCTGGAGAAGGCCCCGGGGAGACCTAGCAGCCTTCCAGTACCTGAAGGGAGCCTACAGAAGAGCAGGAGAGGGACTCTTTGTCAGGAAGTATATGATAGGACAAAGGGGATTGGTTTTAAGCTAGAAGAGGGGAGATTTAGATTGGATATTAGGAAGAAATTTTTTCCTGTGAGAGCGATTAGGCACTGGAACAGGTTGCCCAGGGCTTCCCTGGATGTGGATGCTCCATCCCTGGAAGTATTTAAGGCCAGGCTTGATGGGGCTTTGATAAACCTGGTCTAGTGGGAGCTGTCTCTACCCATGGCAGGGGGGTTGGAACTCGATGATCTTTAAGGTCCCTTCCAACTCTAACCAATCTGTGATTCTATGAAGCATGTGGGGTATACCTTTGCACTGCTCAGTACTCTACGCTACACTTGAAAAATGGTCATGTGTACTACCCAGTTCCTGTTGTCTTCTGCTGACTTGGTATTGCTCATAATCCAAGGTTTAAGAATAGTATAATGAGAAAATTCTGATCATCTCCTCATGATATGAGTGTTTGTATCAAGGAACTCTGAAAATTCCTTTTCTTCTGTTCTTCTTTTGGCAAAATACAATTCTACATTGTGGTTTGGGTTTCTTTCCTTTCTTTATGTGCAAGCCTTATAATTCTCTTACAGTGGTATTTCATTTCAATTCAAGAATTTTGTAAAACTACTCTTCTTCACAGAGAACAAAGAGGTCTCTTTGAGTGTGTGCAATATAGTTTGGGGCAACACCTTGTAAAAGAAAGACAATGTAAAAGACATTGACCTTAACTCCAGGAGTGTGAATTTTTCCTCAGTATCTGAGGAAGGACAACTCATCTGTTTAACATGATGGCACAGAGCTCCTAGATCTACAAAAGCAATAGACTGATCAGCTGCAGTGATGTTCAAAATACAGAACAGAATCAGAAAGAACTAGCAAAACAATGTATAGTCCAGTTACGCTCACAGAAATATTAAGGCACAATGACTGAACATACAACCAAACTTATCAAGCGCTTTAAAATACAAGAGCATAAGCATTTTGTCTCCAGTTATTCATGTTAGAACCTGAAGTTACTGACTTTACACAAAATAACCACTCTGTTCTCTGTAGATCATTTCTAGGTCTTACTTATCCTGGTAAAAACATGGTAAAGGAAATTTAATAATTTCATATTATTCTGGATGTAAGAACAATTTTTCTTCATCTAGTACCATAAACGTCAAGTAGAATTTACAGTGATTTTACATCTGTACACAAGCATTCAGCCTGGGGCTTGAATTAGAACTCTGCTGTTAAATACCTGATGACATGAACTACCTGTATCACTTGATTTCATCTTGAAGGAGTAATTCCCAAAACAGTAATGTTTTTACTACAGTCTTAAAATATATATTGGTGACGGTACCAGGATCAGTCTCTATCTGATCTGACTATAGAGAAGACTATACCACTATGGGACAGAAACCTGTTTGACACTAGCTCCCATTCTTGAGTTTTCATGGAGATTAAGATCACCTCAAACATATTAGTAAATTGATGCTTGTGTTCTGTCCACTCTTCTCATTTGTTTTAAATTTCTCACAAATCTTTCATATTGTTCAAATCTCTCACGGGATTTAGGTTCTCTCTTCATACTGCTCCATGATGCTTATTGAAGTCCAGGAAGGATTGCAAGATAAGCTCCAAGTGATATATACCAGTCTGGAATGAGGCAAACTACAGATCTTGTTTTTTGCTCATGTAGCTGCAGGCAGTACATGAACCTCAGGTGATCTGAAATACTATTTTTACATTCCCTGTGCCATTTCTTTAGTTGAAGCCCTCAATTTTTTTTTTGATGATGTGAACTTACCTCTGCTTCTATACTTACTGTATTTTTTGCCTTTGCAAACGTGACAAAATCTGAAAGGAGGAAATTTGTCAGGATTTTACAGTTCATCTATGTTCAGAAGTATTCAGAATGGATTCTCCCCTCCTCCCATTCTCAACTTTGTTCTTTCAAATCCCTTGCGTTTAATATCCAGCATTTTCCTCTTGGATGGAAAGTGGTAACTCTCTTTTTCTTGAACTGCTGAGTCTTCATTTTTCTTGAGAGACATAATTATTAAATGCATTACTGTACTCTTTAACTTCATCAGGATGCCATCTTAGGCCCTAATTTGAAATCTAGTTTAAAATCTCCTTTTAACTAATTTTTACAGTAATGTCTTACAGTGCAAGTTAATGCTTTAACCCTTTTTAATCAGAAATAATGTATGCAAGTTTGAGTCTTATTCTGAGTCTAGGCAACACCCAGGTGTGTTAGGAGTTGACATATTTGTGTGTGTTCCCTCTGAAATTTTTTTTCCCAGTCTTTATTTACTTAAATTCTCACTGCTTCTCAGATTCAAATAGTTTTGTTTATTTTTTAAGCTCCATTTGTGTGGTTAAAGATGCTTAAAGCTTTGAGAAAGAACTGATGATTCTCCTGATGTTTTTTATAGTATAGATAATCTCTGAGTAAAGAAGATTTTTTGCCTGCTTCCTTTGTTGTTTATTTTTTCTTTATGGAATTTTCAACATACTCCAGCAGCCCTCTTAGGACACCAGTTGTGAAGTAGATCAGCCCTATGTGAAGTGTGATTTTTCAGCACAGATCTCAGGGGAAAGAGCTTCGGGGTTTTATTTGTGTTCGTTTTAGGAGACTATGAGTAGGCTAAAAGAAAAGATTTGGGGTAGATCAACATACCTCCACTGACTCCAAGGTTTGCAGTTCAATTTATTTTTATATTAACTTCAAAGTTTATCATAATATATGATTTATCACAGATCTGGTAACCAATATATATATATATATATATATAAAGAAGTTTGCTCTGTGAAAGAAAACAAACAATATCACAGAATTGTTGCCTTGCTTCTTGGTGACCCTGATTTGAAAAGCACCAAAGATTGTCAGGCGAGGTGGCTGATTCTGCTCTCTCATTATCAAATGTTTCCTGCGGACCCCAGTGAAGCCTGCACACCAAGACACTGCAACATTTATCAGCCATCAGTGTTGAAAATTGTTGTCACAAATATTAATATTGTGATTATTTTTCTCTTATCCAGGTGCAGTATGAAAAACATTAGCATTGTAAAAGATAATGAGTGGACACTGGGCATGATATAAAATTACATAAGAGATAAAGTTAATTGAGTCCCACCAACAGCTGCTTAGTAGAAGGAATTTAAAGATCAGAACCAGAACCATTCAAACAGGTTGAAAGCATCTGATAGTAAAGATTTCTCACTGCAAGCACTCAATACCTGAGTCTTTTGTAAGGCTTAGGGTGTTTTCTTTTATAACAACCTTTGTTCTTGTTATGACATTGTTCTAGTCGTGTTAGGTTAAGGATATTGGTGAGCAACGCTTGTGAGAAAGATTATATCAGTTCATCTAACAGAAAATACTGTTTGAGCTGTGAACAGACAACCTTCCAGGCAAAAGGACTACTCTTTTATGTGTTCAAGAGCTTGTTCTTTTTTCTAGACTATAGCAGCTGTTATAATGACAGACTACATCTTCCTGCAAATCTTGCCTGTTTCAGATCATTGTTCAGTGTAAAAAGGTTTTGAGGTGGCTTCACGCAAAGGAAGTTAAATATTTTAGGTTTTTTGTTTGTTTGTGTGTTTCAAAATCAATTCTATGGGGCAGTGTGTGTGTTTGGTTTTTTGTTTGCTTCCTTGTTTTTTTTTGGTTTTTTTTTGTGGTTGTTTTTTTTTTGTGTGTGTGTATGTGGGTTTATTTGGTTTTTTTTTGAAGGGCTGTTCAAGTATTCTGGCAATCCTAAACATCATCTCTCATTAACTGCACAGTACTTCCTACCTAAAAAAAATCCCCAAAACCTAAAAACTAAAAATAAATAAAAAAACCACAAACAACCAACTGGCCATGAAAAAGTTTTAAAATTTGAACTTAGAGTAGCATTTGCTTACTCTGACAAAGACATGGAATTTACACTTAAAAGATTAAGCTCTTAATGAGAAAATCTGCCAAACTTCAACTGTCTGTATTGTGAATAGTGAAATAATCTGCCCTTAAAATTGTGTCCAGATAGTCCAAATTAATTTTTATTTGTCTTTTAAATAAAAAAAAAGAAACCAACAGAAACGATTTCAAGAAAGAATTAGTTCATTAACTGACAAAAGTGTCCAATTTATTACAAGAACACTGAATAAAATAACCAAGCATATGTTAATTTATTTTTGAAACTGTATTGATCCAGGGATCATGAGGAACAAATTCCAAACTCACAAGTTATGGAGAAGTATGTTTATTCAGCACTGGGAACACAGGGATCACTCTGCCTAATGTGTTCATCTGTTCATCGCACAGGTGGGATTTTTGTACATTACAAACTAAACATATTAAAATCTAGCTAATAAATATCTATTCTGCCAACATGCTGGTCTCCACAAGTCTCTCCACAGGTGGCTGACTCCTTTTCATGGTTGTCTAGCTGTGTCTCGGTGAGATCTGGCATCTGCGGTGAGAGCTTGGTTTGTACTTTCTTCTCTGGCACCTGTAATCAGTAAAAGTCTTTGAGATAACATATTCCTTAGGCAAAACAAATTTATCACAAAGATCATCTAGGAACCATTTTCTGGTCTATAGGCTAACAAAATAAGCTTATTGTGTCCTTAATGCTGCACTGAGTTAAAACTATCAAACTATGTTTCAGTGGGAGGATCACAGTTCCAGTGGGCCCGCACTGCTTCAATATTAAGATATAGACTTGAGCACAGAATAATGTGCATGATATTGGCTGAAATCAGCAGAGGCATCCCAATTTGTATTAGCTCAGAATTTGTTTTGATGTGTAGTATGCACAAAACTAATATGCTCCATGAATGAAATTGTCACTAATATCTCCTTTCACTGTAAATAGCTAGGCAATATGTAATTAAATATGGAAAACATAATGTATTTCTGAGGTTTTCATGCAGAGTTTAATAGTTTTCTAACTATAATTACTACCAGTTTAAAAAAGTTAAACAATTAGTGCTTGGATTAAACATGTTACTAGTTTTGTAACTGATGAACTTTCAACAGTATATTATTGAGTCAAGTTTCATCAATTAAAGTTTTGAAAGATAATATCAGTAAATGTTTCCATTGGAGAAAAAGGTTAATGAGCTTTCCACTACTACATAAGATAAACCCTTATGTATTTGTCTGTAAAAATATGTAACTCATGAAATAGGGAAAATCTGATACAAAATTGCAAGACATAATATGGAAAGTTGATCAGATATTTTGTGATAGAGTGCAACTTTTCAGACATGACAGGACAAAGAGACTTGAATTAAGAAGGTCAATGAAGCTGACCTTGGACCAGGATGAAAGGAGAAAGTCAGCTGAGGGAAACAGTTTTGATTGAACATTTCATCGGTCTTTACTAGTTTTATCTCTCATAAATTTACATAACATGATTAATACAAGTCATTAAAATAATATATTGGGAGAGATATGGTGCAAGATAGTGTTGTTAATATGGAGAGACTTTAATTAAAAGTTGCAACCTCAGGTTACAAAGTTATTCTCAATAGTGACTCAGACTTTCTAATACTTGGCAATACTTATTAAGGTATTTTACAGCTGCTATTAGTAATAAATGGATAATTCCAGATAATTTAAGTCATTTTACTGCTAGCGTAGTACTAAAGACAGAAACAAATAAATAAATGGATGTACAGACAAAATTAGTTTACCAAGCGTTACTGCTGAGTTGTTATGCTTTTATCCCTAAGCCATGGCTGATCACATCATTATGTAAATGAATATAAAACATTTAAGCAGGCTTTGAGAATTTCAAGGTTTCAGATCAAGATCCAGATCCACAGCCTTATAGCAGACTCTCATGACTTTTTTTTTTTTCCTGATAGTGTAAAGAGGTTGTGATATGAGATTGTCATCCTTTTCCCTGTCAGTGACTGAAATGTAGCATGAAATAATCAGTTCAGTTCTGCCTTGATTCCCTTGGGTAAGATATTCTAGAGGAAGAATTGCTGGATTTAGCTATAAATGGGGAATAATTTTAATTTGTTTATCGGTTCAGCCTAAAAATCCCCAGAATTGAGGATACATGATGGGTTTTTTAAAAGCACTTGTGCACTTGTCCTTACTGTCTTCTGCTTGTAAAGCCAAATACAACTAATGTTAAGCAGGAGTCTCAATCTGTTACAAGCAGGAAAGTTTTCTTAGAGCAGTGCGGTCTCTAGAGTCCAGAAAACTATTTCTACTGCCTCCAACCACCCAACATTAATGTTAAAAGGCCCAGTTCTGCTACCTTATCAATGACAGACAACCAAGGAAGGTTTTCTCACTTTTCACCAGTATCTTAAATCAATTACTGGAAATATATGCTATCTATCTTTTTTTGACAGGTACATAATTGGTAACATTGAAATATCAAGATCTGCAGAGTGTTAGGTTGCCCCGACAGTTTGCTTTCCTCTTCTATATATTTGCATGTGTTTTCCAAGCAATCAAAGACAACCTCACGTAATTTCTGCTCCCGAGAATGAGACAGAAGGCTTGTATTGCTGTCATTTGGCATATATGTGAAGATTAGTTTCTGGTTTGATTTATTTACATGGTGTTCAAATCCCTCTGAAAAGCTACACTAGCTGTTTTTATGATTTCTGGAGCAGTGACATCCTTACTAACATTAGTACTAAGAAGAAAATGTATTTTTACAAATACATCAGCAGTCTGTATGTAAAAGTTTCTATAATGCCCTCCTGAACATAAAACTGTAACAAATTTTACAAAACCTAGATATATATCAGTATAAGGGAAAAGGGGAATACAGATATATGTATAAACATCATTTGACAAAGTTTGATTGGCAATTTCTTTTTCTTATATTTTAAATCATCTGCTCCTGATTCACTCTTCGCAAAGTGTTTCTTAAAAAGTTTATTGTTGGAAATGCAACCCTTCCTCCTACCCTTTCCCCCTCCTTGCCCCCTGCCCCTCTCCTCTTTTCTTTTTCTTTCTTTTCTCTGAAAGCTTTTTAGTATACTATTGTAATAGTGTAACAATTATAACTGCAAATTAGTTTATTATATCAGTAGAGCTTTTGTATCACTGGAAAGGTTTATTTCTTGCAGCGAATTCACTTAACATCTATGTCATTCCTATCTTACACTTCCCCTTTTATTCAGTGATGTTATCTCATAATTCTGCCTAATAACAAGAAATAGGTAAGTGTTAGACTTTTTAAAATTTTAACTAAACTTCAGTAATTGGTCACAGTGGATTTCTCCGAAAGGCATTTTGCACTTTAATTGAAATATTGACTTTTGTGAAGTGAAATGCTCATTTTGCATTATTGAGATCTCAGCACCTTTTAAACAACTCCAGACAGGTATTAACTGCAGGGTAGACTCATATTGGTTCTACATACAAGATAAAGTAACTTATGCTGGATTTTCCAGTAATTTTTGGTCTCATATTTCTGACTTGCTTCTCAGATATTCATGCACTACATGCAGAAGACAAAGCAGTGGGGTATAATACAAATATGTGTAAACTAAATTACACTGAAAAGTTTAGTTCCACTGTCATGTTTATTGTTCCCTTTTCTTCCATTTAAATTACACAGAGTCAGAAGCCAAAGAAAAGTTGCAATGTAATTTTTTTTTGCATTGAATAATATTCTGGAAAGCAACACCTGTTGTGGTTTGGGCTTGACTGGCCACTACAATGAATGACAGTTCCTGAGTAAGAAAATAGGAGACAGAGAGACTCATGAGTTAATAGGAAACAAAACTACTTTAAGGAAATATTAATAACAAAGTAATAATTAAAATATAATAATATTAATAAGAAAATAATGTAATATGTACAAAATATACAAAACCATATTGAGGTCCCAGGATGATCATGTTACCAGCAAACACTGGGAAAGTCCATACTGGACTTAGTGGTGGATGGAAACTGGATTCTGGATCTGGATTCAGAAGCGCATGGGTAGAGATCAAAGGCAGATGATCAGAGTCCTCATCCAACACAGGCCATTGAAGTTAGCTGACCTTCGTTGTTATAGCAGTAAGTATAAACATTAGCCTCTGCATGCTATTCCTTGGTATTCACTGTAAACATCAGATCTTATCGCTGCCAGAAGCAGACACTGTCTGAAAAATATGTTGTTAATTTCAGCAGGTTGAAGGTGGCTTACCTGAAAAGTAAAATTACCAAAAAATAAAAATCATTTTGATTTTCTATCCTGGTTTGGGGTAAAATGAACCAATTTTCTGTTTTACAGTTTTGCTTTCTTAGCTAGGCCTCTCCTAGCTAGCTGGGCTCTGAAATTAACAGCACATTGTGCGGAGCTGTTCCGTCTCGCAGTGACAGGACCTGAATGTACTGGGAGATGGTCTGCAGAGAGGCCCTTGTTTAGACTTATTGCTGGAAGAACCAAGGTCAGATAATTTTCATCGTTCTCCTGTCGGAGGGTCTCGCCTTCAAGGAGGAGCGGACAGGACAGGTGACCCAGGACTGACCAACAGGGGTATTCNGGCCGCGACATTTTCCTTAAACCAGGCCAATGCCTTAGTAAATTTGCTCTTTTCCTGGATTCAATGTTGTCACAATGAGTGAGCATACATTATAAAACCACACCAACATTATATCCTGTGTTTCATTATGAAAAGTGTGACCCATCATTTTTTGTGACAAGGAAATGTCATTGAGGAGTGAAGTAGTAGTAACTTTGCTTACATTATTTTTTTTTTTTCATGAAAAGTCTCAAATTCAATTGATTTGAGTGAATTTTGAAGTCATGTTCTCCAGGTGAGCAAATAATAATTAAGAGCTATAACTGAAAAATTCTCTTATATTTTTGGGCTGCAAAGTAGCTATTTTCAGTCACTGCTAGTCCAAATTTGTGGCAGTAGCAATACTTTCAGGCATTTTTATTCACCTTTTCAATGAGAAAGAAAATACAACAAACATTCATTTCCTCTCAAAGCTCAATTTAATTCATTTTATTGAAGTGCTGTGGATTTATTTTTTTTATTTTATTTAAAAATATAATAATATACAATATGATAACATGTTTAATGTATAAAAAAAAAAGTAGCTTGAAATTGTTAAAAAATCTTAAATTTTGATAGGTACTCTGGGACATTGAAATGAAACTTCTAAAAATGTTGAGAAATATTCATGACATATCTTTGAAGTCCAAAAATGAAAAAACAGAACTAAATGGCTTTGAGCTAGTTCCAGCCAAAGACCATTCAGGCCTTATGCTTCACATTCAAGTTGCAATTGAAGACAATTAAGGAAAATTATGGTAGCAGAATATGTAAGTATTAAAATATATATTACACCTTTCCTCGTTTTCTCTAATATTTCGACAACAGTAGGATTTGGATTATCCTGTCTAATACTAAAAGACAAGCCTTTTTCACTTAAAATTTTTGATTGAGTTTGGACACACTTATACTTCTGATTTCCAGAATCTTGTGTGCCAAATGAATTCTGTAAATCAATTCCGTGTTTTGTGGAAAATATCTTTTTGAGCCAGTCTGATTCCTAATTTAACTAGCTGCCCCATAATTCTTGAGTTAGGAAAAAGTGAATTGTCACTGCCTATTCTTTTCTTGAACATACTTGTGTCATATCCTCTGCTCGCTCTGCTTACCAAATTATAAAGTCTAGACTATTAATCTATCGTCACATGGAAAACATTGCATACGGTTCTTGTTCTTCTTCAAACATTAATTAATTCTCAAGACTGTAGGATAACAGTTATTTCATTTTTTATTGTTTACCATTTCTGTATATTAAAAAAATGATTTTTGAAAACTAATTATAACATTTTCAAGACTATTTTCCTAAATGGGAATATTCTAAATTGAGCCCTTTCGTGTAAATGCTAGAAGTTGCATTTTATGAAAAACTTTACATTACTGTTCAGTTAAAACTTTTTATCCCTCATTACTGTAGTTTTTTAATATTTAATATTTTTTCAGCTCTTCACGGTCAACATTGACATTTTGGATCATCTGTAAGCTTTTTGTTGTTCAGTATTTATCACATTTTACAGTTCGTGCACAGATAAACACATTCTCATATGATTCCCAAAACCCCAAAATATGCAAAAGTTAGTTTTTCCCATTGGCTTAAAAAATCCAAAATAAAAATAATAAAAAAATATATTTTATAGTAGCTAAAAAATGTTTTTCATTTTATTTTCTTCAGTCGTTTCTGACATGAAAATGTCTTCCCTAAGTCCTAGAAGATTGTAAAGAGAAAGTGAGGTCCAATTTTTAAAAAGTTTATATAATTCAGTCCTTTGAAAATTTTGTTACAAGTGGCAAATTTAACTTCTCAGGCATATTACTTTCAGCTGAGGAACTGCTGAAAAACTTGAAAGATGGGAAAATTGTAACAAACCCCAAAAATCTTATGGCTTTATAAGACATTCAAAGAAGTTCTTGGATGCAACTTAAACAGGTGGCACACAGGATTCCAGTGCTTTAAGAAACAAATGGCAGGAGAGAATTTGCAAGGAGCAGTATTTATTTTGCTAAATTGCTAAAAAAATTCTTTATTGTGAGGGTGGTGAGGCACTGGAACTGGTTGTCCAGATAAGTTGTGGATGCCCCATCCCTGGAAGTATTTAAGGCCAGGCTGGATGGGGCTTTGATCAACCTGCCCTAGTGGGAAGTGTCTCTGCCCATGGCAGGGGGGTTGGAACTCAATGATCTTCAAGGTTCCTTCCAACTCTAACCATTCTATGATTCTATGATTCTATGATATATGAGTGTTTGTACATGTATGCATATGAAAAATATTCTAGAAAATGTAAAGATTATTTAGGGTTGGAAAAAGTTTATCAAGACAGGCATTTTAGGTGGTGAAAATGCTACCCCTTTTCCATCTGTAAGGCAAGGTGCTCTAAGAGTCATCACAACAGAACAGCAGCACAAGGAAAAAAGAAAGGTGTTAGACAACAGCTTTTCCTAGCACTCTCCTCACATGTGAATTGTATGCATGTTACTTCAGAAACTGTCTGCTTAACTGACTTTTTACACACTACAGGAATGATTTACAGTTATCACAGAGACTACTTAATGACACAAGGTACAAATAAGGTTATGCACTGCAGGAACACTGTCTGAACAAGATGAACAGTCTTCTTGTAGTAAGCAGTCACGTAGAGTTGAAATTTGAAAATTCAGTTTGAATGTTTGCCTGGCACTTTTGGTATTGTATTTTTAAATGAAATAAAATTTCAAAACATCTAAGGGGTTACCATCATATAATCTTGCACCTATGAAACTTAAAGATCTTCACATATGTTATGTTCTCAATAGTGTCTCCATTTTTGACAGTGATTAATATCTGCTATTTTTTGGTATAATTTTCACCAGTTGTGCAGTTTTCAGTGTGTAGTTACAAGCAGAAGCCCTAGAATATTTGCTGTCTCATCAAAGTTACATTTTTTAGTCTTATCATTCAGCGCCAAACTGATTTGTTATAAACCATTTATTCTGCATCTTTAGCATCATTCATCATTCTTTGTGGGAGATGGTAGGACAATTTCTTACTGAATCCATGAATGATAAGTTTGCATGCATTCTTAACATTTCAAAATGACTGTTATTATGTTGTTTCAAGCTTTTAAGTTTTATAGAAAATATGTCTACTTACACTCTTTTCTGATATTTTTCTGTACCTCAAGTTTAAACTAATGTCTTTGCTAGAAATATCTGCTAGAACATAATATCCTTTACTTCTTTATCATGTGCTAATTAATTGTTTTTCAGCAGCAGATACTAGATATACTATTGCATGGTTGGATCTATAGAACATATTCTTATGGAAAACTATTTTCTTCCTCAGTGATGTATCGATTTTAAAGCACTCAATCTCACAACATTCACAAAATGTAGATGATCATCTTTATTCTGGCCGTAGGAATTGCTGAGTAATTTCAGGTTTTTGGTAAAATGAAATTTTACCAAATGGAAAAAAAATGGAATGTAAGTGACAGGTGTACTGTGGGAGCTGCACAAGATCAGTGCCACTAAAGTCCTATAGTTTAAATAAACGTGTTTGTCTGGTGCTATATATTCCTATATATATATATTCAATCACTGGCAGTCTATTTGTACTTATAAAGATGGAATATCTGGAATGAGATCTTAGAGGAGAATATTTTGTTTGATTTAGGTAATACTGGACTGTGTCTCCTTTTTTTTTGTCTTTTACTGAGGTATAGAAGAACACTTTAAAAAACAAGAACACCACAAGAAATAAACACACACACTCACACATATATATGTGTGTGTATGCTTGTATTGTGTTAACATCACTTATTTCTTCTCTACTCTTCAAATTCCCCAAGCCAAATATGTCTGGATTTCATTGACATTTCACTGAATTTGAATTGGCATTCAAATGTCAATAAATGTGATTAGTATGAGTGACATTTGTGTGGTTAGGGATTACTTCAATTTCAAAGCCTAAAGTTTCTTTTTCAGCTAATAATTTCATCCTCCACTGTAATTCATTGGAGGAAATTTGTATGTAAATATCATATAGATAAGTAGTTCTTTCTGTGTTCTAAATTGACTAATCACTGAGGAGCTTAATTACAGTATTACAAGAAATTAGTGAGTATAAAGGGAACTTGGGCTGCAGAGTGAGGAAGCAGTGAGCCTGACACTTCTTTCCTGCTAGAGCAAAGATTTGATATAAGTTTGATTTATCTTTTTTCCTATGTATCAGGTTTACATGGTAAGATTTTGGTAGCAGGTGGGCTGCAGGTGACTTCTGTAAGAAGATGCCAAAAGATCCCCACCATGTCCAACAGAGCCAATGCCAGCTGTTTCCAAGAAGGACCTGCTGCTGGCCAAAGCGGAGCCAGTCAGTGACAGTGGTAACATCTCTGTGATAACATAGTTAAGAAAGGGTAAAAACACTGTGAAACTGCTATGAAAGAGAAAATATATAAGAGAAACAGTTGTGCAGACACCAGAGTCAGTTAAGAAGGAGGGGAAGGACCAAGCACCAGAACATAGATTCCTCTGCAGTCTGCGGAGTAGACCATCGTGACACAGGTTGTTCCCGTGCAGCCTGTGAAGAACCAAATTGGAACAGACATCCATGTGGCCCACAAAGGACCCCACACTACAGCAGGTGGATATGCCCTGAAGGCAGTTGCAGCCTATGGAGATCCCACACAGAAGCAGGTTTTCTGTCAGGATCTGTGGCCCACAGGGACCCACACTCGATCAGTATGTTCCTGAAGGACTGCACCCCATGGAAAGGACCCAATTTGGATTAGTTCTTGAACAACTGCAGTCTGTCGGACAGGCCAACATTGAGGCAGTTCACAAAGGACTGTCTCTGGTGTTCAGGATCTCACTCTGGATCATGTGAAGAGCACAAGTAGGAAGGAGTGGCAGAAACAACACATAATGAACTAACAGCAACCCTCAATCCCTGTCCACCTGTGCTGCTTGGGCAAAGAAAATTCGAAGAGTCAGGGATGAAGGAGGGAAAAAAGGAGGTCTGGGAGGATTGTGATTTTATATTTGTTTTTATTTTTTATTATCTTGCTCTTTTTTTACTGGAAATAAATTAAATTTATTTCCCCAAGTTGCATCTATTTTACCTATGACAGTAATTGCTGAATGACCTCCTTGTCCTTGTCTCAACCCATGAGCTTTTTGTCATATTAACTCCCTCTGTTCTACTAAGGGGGAGTGGTGGAGTTGCTTGGTAGCCACCTGGCCGCTAGCCAAGGTAAACCCACATTCTAATTTAATGTTTTCTAGGTATATTTAATTTTGTTTTATTATTGCAGTAAAGAATAAGTATGTATTATTTGCTTATTACAGTAACTTTCTGTATTTTAAAGGCAAGAAGTCTCATCACATTCATTTAAATGTAGAACAACTGGAAAATTACTTTTGTGCAAAAGATAAAAACAATAGACTTGTATTTAGAAGTATTTTCTTCACTGATACACTTCTATTTCTTATGTTCCCATAAAAGGTAACTAATATTCAGGAAAAAAGCCTGAATAATATTTCATTGTAAAATTCTATAGAGTTTAGGCACCTTGGATTAACCAACTGATGAGGTGTTATTTTACAGATCTTGTTTATCAGTTTACTTGTTTATTATTAAGTCTTCTAGGTCTTATTTTAGACAGCTGTATCTTGGGCCTCTCTATTTAGTACTGTAATGAAGAGCTCTTTTTATAATCTCTAATTTACTCAAAAACTAATTAAAGGAAGAAACAATGAATTAATGCAGCTAGAATTGCAACTCTTGGTACATTCCATTGCTCACTGCACAGTGCTTTGAGTAGTTTAAGTAATTGGATCAAGCTATATGAATTCCCATTCCTTTAATAAAGATGTTGGCAAAAAGCTTCCTGTTGTCTTCTTAATCCATTTAGCAATTCTCTTCTGAACAGCCCACTCGTTATGAATAGTAGATTTCTTTGAAAAACAGGTAAGTAATTTATTCTCCTGTCAAGTAACTTTACATTCAGACATGCAAGAACTTGTAGAGTACAAGAATATCTCTTTTACATGTATCTTGAATATGTGTGAACAAACAATATCATCTACATATCTGTTTTAATTGGAGGAAAATAAGACTAGTTTATCTGTGTATTATAACATTCTTAAGGCACAGGTCATAAATTCTGCACTCAGTTATCTTCCTCTAGTGGAGTTTGTTTTAAAAATAATGTCTCAGGTTTTACTGCATTTTATCCAAAGACTCTTAGGAATCACTTACCCTACCACTCATAGCTTTCTATTTATTTTTATAGTTAGGTCATTTTTTTTTGGAATATTCTTTACTGTGCCTTCTCAGTCTGTTTGGATTTGGAAGAACGACCAAGTGAGATTTAGTCTGTTTTTTAAACCTGGAGATAACATATTGATCTGATTATACAATGGAACTAAGGCTAAAAAATTATATTCATATATTCTCTTCTGGTAACAGAAGTGAGAGAGGAACTACTCTTCATGAATATGGGTTAAAAAATAAACCGGAACTCCCTCAAGATTATATTTCTAGTGCTTACTTCAAAGCAGATTTATTTCACAGTTAATACATACAGATTATCGCTCTTGAGACAGGAAAACCTGATTTTACTTGAATCAAAGGGTGTGACTATGTTCAAATAGTTTAGTACAACGTAATAAAAAAGTGAATGCCAAACAAATCCCTCTATAGTTTAGTTAGGATCACAACATTATTTAAGTTGAATGAAACTCTGGAGTTCACACTGTTCAAGCCCTCTCTCAAAGCAGAGCTAGCTTCAAAGCTGAATCAGGTTGTGCAGGGTCTCGTCTAAGTGTTTATGATTTCCAAGGAAGAAGATTCCGGTTTTTCTGAGTGACTCTATATTGCTGTGCTAGGTTGACCTTGGCCTGCTGCCAGTCACCCAGGTAGTTGCTCTCTTACTCTCCTGCTGAAACAGAATAAGGGGAGAAAAAAATATGAAGAAGCTCATGGACTGAGAGAAAGACATGGAGATTGCTACCGTTCTACCATCGAAGGGAAAACCAGTCTAGACCTCAGGAAAATTAATTTAATATACTGCCTATTAAAACAGATTTGGAAAGAGGAAATCAAGGACAAAATTATAATGGCACCTTCCCCCTAAACTTTTTTTTCCCCAGGCTTATCTTCACCCTTTAGTTTCCAACTCTCTACCATGTGCCCCTCCCTGAGCAGCATAGGGTGGATGGGGAATGGGCTTTACAGTTGGTTCATAGCAGTTAATCTCTGCTACTTTGTCTTTCCTCAGGCTGCTCTCTGGCTCCTGCATGTATCTTCTTCAGGCTAAACCTGCTGTAACATGGGTCCTCTATGGGCTGCAGTCCTTCAGGAATATCTTCTGCTACATGGATTCTCCATGGGCTTCAACGCCTTAAGGAAATTCCACCTCTCTGATGTGGGGACCTCCATGGGCTGCAGTGTCCATAGCTGCTCTGGTGTGGTCCTCACCATGAGCTGCAGGAGAACCACTACTCCAGCACCTGGAGCACCTCCTCCCTCCCCTTATTCTCTGACCCTGATGTTCACAGGATCATTTCTCATGTTTCTTCCCCACCCTCCCACCCCCTTACCCCCGACTTCTCTCTGACATTTTGCTATTTTTAAAATATCCTTATCCATGTCTCCTGCCATTTCCTGCACCAAGCTTTCATTATACCAGTTTCACTAGAAAATTCTTGGATAAATGGTGTTCCTAACAGTAACTGAGTTGTAGTGAGCACAGAGCTACATGTTCCAAAATTAAAAAAAAATACAGCAACAAACCAACATCAAACCATAAAGAATTTAAAAAAATTCTCCCAGTCACAGACTAACTTGTTTTACTCTATCACTTCTGTAAAAGCCTGAACACTAATACTTACTGGAGACGATCTGACTAATTAATTTTTTGATAGGTTAAGTCACTCACAGTTTATTTCTGGTATGGAAGACAAGTTTCTTCACATTCTCTCTAAATTTATTCTTCCTGCATAAAATTTCAACTAGATTAATTTAATATCAGCCCACAATAACAGTCAGTTATCACCAGTATTTTCCTCTTATAGTATGTCCCAGGGTATAGATTTTCCTTGCCAAGTAGAGAAACAGGTCTAAAATTGATACCTTTGACAGCGAAATGTATTTTTCATTCCCAGGACACCATCAGATACAGGCTGTAAATTACGTGAAACACATGTTATGTCACTGAATATCTCAGAGAAAGCAATGTTTTCATTAATTCTCTCCTTGTATTTGCAAGATGTTTACTTTAAGTCTCTTAATGCATCCTTGCCAGTTCTACTAGGCAACTAATTTAAATGGTAGCTCCAGAATGCCCTGTATAGCTTTTAGCTTGAATTTTGGCTCTCATCTAAAGAGACTTATTATTCTCATCAGGAAATATCATTTGTGAGCAAGGAAAGTTCAGTTATATTTTGGAACAAAAGATAAATGTTTATTCTAACCATTTGTTTCCTTGATGCCTAGATATACAACTCAGCATACTTTATGATCTATTTTTTCAAGTGTTTGTTCCTTTCTAAAAGTGTTTCTTTAGTAATTTTTCTGTCTATAAATAGGCAGCTTCAATGTATAGATAGGAGTCTTAAATTACATTAGTACTCAAAACGCAGTGTTTTCATTCCAGTGAATGAAGAAATACAAGACATTCTCTACAGTAAGAAGAAATGGATAGATATTTATTTCCTACATGTGATGTTAGTGGGCATTTTTTCCAACGATTGCTGATTGTGTTTTTTTTTAAATTTAATTTTTTCCCAATCACAAGAACATTAGAAAGTAAAAGTCAATTATCCTGCAAAGGGTTACATATGTACTTTGTTTATAGAAACTCATGTACAACATGTATAAACAGATTAGAAAGCAAAATAAATTAAACATATCTTTCTAATTCAGTTGTGAATTTGTTTTTAAAATCATAAGTTGTTCTATGAAGTACAAATATATGGTTAAAGTCTGTACCAGAATTCTGAGAATTTTCCTGTATGCATGTCATGATTTTGAAGTTTGCTGTTTCCTGTTCCTTTACAACAGGAATACATAAATATATCTAATTAAAATTTCATGTATCAAGATTTTCTTGATGCCTGACTAAGTCTATTTGGCTGGGAATATATTCTTTCCCTAACAGTATGTAAGACTCAAGCAGAGTGGCTTTTTAACACAGTAATTGCAGAGTCACTGTACGGATCATCTTTCATGCATCAAAACAGTAGCTAGAAGGCAGCTAGCTAGTGCTCTCTGCTACTCTGTGCTTGAGTCAAGGAGTAATATCCACTAATAGATTAGTGCTCATCAAAATCTCTTCTTTTTGGTATGTATACCTGCTGACAGTGGATAAGAAAACTGTGTTAGCTTTTTCTTGGATCATTTGAGTTTCTTTAATCCATCACTATGAACATTTTCATAAAGCTTTTTTCTAATAATTTTTCATTTGTGCAAAACATTTTTGCTGAAGAACAGACCAAAAGCATATATAGGGCTCCTGCAACAACCCAACAGTGCTTGGAGTCAAGGGCAAATCCCTGCTGTCCCTACCTCATTGCCATCCTAGACTGTTTAGATAGTCAAGAATAAAATCATTTCACTGCAGCACCACACAGGACAATCATATTCAATAGTTCATCATAAAAGCAGAAGATATAGTACAGTCTTACTGGGTAAAGGTCCAGCTAGCACTGTGTTCGTATTTGACAATGGCCAAAAAATAATATGTAGACAAGAATATAAGAACAGAGTGAGCACATATGAAACCCCCCCTGAAAACTCTCCAAGCTTTTAATCCACTGCAGTTGAAGTTTTCTTGACTGAGACCTGGTTTCTGTGTATGTAGTAACCCTGAAAATTTGCTAAGTCTTTCTTTCAACTAGATCCAATTCCACATCATCCTGCAAGCAGAGAGGTCCGGACCTCAGTTGCTTGATGTCTCGCCTAGTTTAGCTCTTGTGGGTGTGCTTCGTTATGTTTTATGCCTCTCATAACCATTCTCTGTACAGAAAAAGAGAAATAATAATAATTCCCTACCCAACCTCCTCATGACATCATGATCTCTGTAGGCCTCTTTTTTATTACTCCTCATTTATTTTTTTTCCAGAGTGGAGTTTACCTCTTGGTGATTAGTACGGAAGGTAATACACCTTTGCTGCCCTTGTCAGACATCATTTCCATTATACCATATCACTTTTAAGATGTGATTTGCAGTTTGCAAACGGGATTAATTTAGGGAAATTGATGTTATCTACAATATTAAGAAAGGAATGAAAAATTAACTTCTTTTTTAAACCGCTGTTATACACTAAAATGGTGTTTTCACAAAACTATTTATCATAACCCAAATGTTTCAATTGCAATATAAATTGCAAGCTTGGATCCATTATCTTCTGTCATGGTTTAGGAATGTTTTTCTTTCCTCCCATTTACATTGCATGGAATTCATCCCCACAAAGTTTCACTTACTACTTAATTGTTCAGCTACTAAATGGTGTGAGATACTTGTCTATTTCTTTATGGTCAGTGTAATCTTTATTCCCTTGAAAGTTGAGGCTTCATAAACATTTTCAATGGTACTGTTTTCAAAATGAAGTTCCCAGTCTGGAGTTCTGGACCCGTATTCTATGTCTTTATGTGCTGGATTTATTTTCATTTAGTTTGGTTGATAGACATCTTGTGGAAAGTTTGAAGCTGATTTTAGGGATGCCAAATACAATCTCTGAAAGTCTGAATATACAATACAATACTGAATGTAATTTTAGAAAATACAGTACATGGAATACCTGCACAAGCCTAAAGAAGTTAAATCCATTGATATATCCAGAATCACTATTTTACCTTAAACAATTTCAGAACCTTCTTTAATTTTTTATTACAAAATATTTTTATGTTTGTTTTTGGTGTGGTTTTTTTTTTTTTCAAAATATGGAGAAAAATTTTGCTTGATTTTTTCTTGATGAAGAATCCTTGTAAAGCATTCCTAATAGTGACCTAATAAATCTTCATTTATTACTGTGCAATCCAGAGTAATTTTACATAGAAATTATATAGTCCCCACATAGTACCTAAGGGACAGAGAAAATTTAAGAACAAAAAATAGGTCTTGGATCATAGCCAGGGACTGGAAATAGGACAGACTGATAGACCTTAGCATAACTTGCAGGGAAAGAAAGCCACCAGCATGGGATATGCCTCAACATAATGTCTCCAGACACCAGAGCAGGGAAAAGGTGGTTGTTAAAGCCGAAAGGTCCCCAGTATAATTTTTGTTAACACTGCAGAAATATATTCAGCATTACTTGCAGTGAGTCAAGGACTAACAAAATCATTGATCTAGTGTTAACGTGGGGCTTTAAAATATTTAGAAGCACTAGTGATATCGAAGAACTAACAACTGCTGACTAAGCACAATAAACAGAACATAGGAAAACTAATGCAGTAGCACAATGGCTAAAAGAACTGTAGATCAAAGGAAAAAGGAAAGTTACTTCTGACTCAGTTCTGGGTAATAATCTGCCCAGAGGAACATCTTCGGGATGAAGAAGAAGGACATGGTGACCAGCTATCACTGGACTAGGCAGTTGCCTCAGCAGAAACAATGAAAAATCAGTCTGGAAAACTGAGGAAGTGAAGAGCAGAAGGGCACAGGTCACAGAGTTTTGGCCGGATGAAAGACAACTCAAAGACAACTCAGCAAAACAGAACCATCACTGAAAAAGCCAGTAGCTCCCAGATGGAGTTTTTTCTCCAGGAAACTCTAGGATGGGAGTTTTCTAGCAATCACAAACATAATGGTCCTTCCAGGAATTGGTCCCAGATCTCAGTCTCTTTAGTTGGTAGCTGCAATGACTAATGGCTCTTCCTCCAGTTGCTCTCATCTCACCTCTTTCTGCTCACTGTGTAGTCCAGACTGAAGTTTGCCAGCCATTATACATATACATATACACACACCCTGCAGAGAATCTACACAGAGAAAATAGTCAGGAATAGAGTTAAATAAGAAGATGGGTCTAACAGTTGTGATCATGCAGGGACTTTGTCAAAGATGTGTACTGATAGCCTCTGTTTACATGCTGCTAGCTCCTTTTATCTTCCTCCTTTCTGATTTCTGATGACTTGTCCTCCCTGATCCACACAGATCCTTCCCTTTCCCTGTGTCTGGACTTTCCTCAAAACATCCCATAAAGAATTTTGCACCTTATGTAATCAATTTAAAACACAACTTGATATATTTTACATAATCTCATGAGACCCCTCAAATGCTCCATAATCAATTAGCTTTTTCCCATAAAATTTAATATATTTTAGTTTCTTCTTGTCCATTCACTTCTAATCTCTTGCAAAGACCTGGCGAAGCTTTCTCAGCACCTCAGAGTTCTTGTCTTCAGTAGTGTCTCAGTTGCCTCACTCTCCTTGTTTGTGTACCTGGCTATGCTTAATTTATCACATTTTCTGTCTCATGGTTTTGCTTTTTATGCTGAAGAGTCATGAACCAGATATCCTTGCAAATCAGATATCTGCTTACTAGGCATCTGTATATACTTACATTCCACATATCCTTATATAATAATAATCTGGGATTGCTTCTATATACACTTTTTCAGACCTGTTTGAAGGCATCAGCATTGCCACGGCAGTTTCTTCAGTTTGTTATATTCAGAAAAATCAATGCCATTGAAATATCAAGCAGAGATTGTGCAGTTACTTTCAATAAGTGGAATTATATCACTTATCTGCTCAGTACTGGTTTTTTTTTGTTTTGATATCCTGATAGTTAGAACACTTATGGTCACAACTGGCCTTGAACAAGCATACAGTGTTACATCCCAGACTAGGTGCTTTTTCTAGAAGAATAAAGCAGGGCTTTTAGTTTATAAGCAGGGTAAAATAAACTTTACACTCTTCATGGCAGGTTAAGTGTATTTCCTTCTAGTTTGTCTTGCAGACCTATGGGTCAGCTATAAAGGTCACATTTCATGTACAATATGCTTCTTGTAAATGCTTAACTGTTGATAAGAAAGGCAAAAGGAGAAGACTGGAATCCAAACCTGCATTCACATTTCCTCAGAATAACGAGGGTAAATTTGTTCATGCAAAAACAATCTGATTAAAGTGGTATCTTTGGCTGCTACAAAATCATTCTGACATGAGGGAGAAATACAAGAGTTTTGAAACTGTACATGGAAAACAGAATATCATAAAACTGATGACCTGGAATATCTTTGGAATTTAAAAGTGAAGAATTAAAGCAACTAGGAAAAAAGCTTTAATTCTGTGGTTTGTTCCCATTTGGAGAAGAAAACTTCTAAACTACAGTGGCTTCTCTACAACTAATTTATTATTTCTGAGGGCATACAACCTTGCTACTTCTATATTCTATACCGTTGTGAGTATGTAGTGTGAATCCAGCAGCTGACCTGGATTATTTATCCTGCTGCTTGGATAAACACTTCACAGGTTAAACAGTTCTCTGATGGGTGCCTCCATAGTGTAGAGCTGCTCATAGGCAGAGGTAAGACTGGAATGAGAGCCTGCTTTACTTGCTGGCACTCCATAGTGTGACATGTGTGATGGTCATGTTAATCAGGAATGTTATGAACCTCTGAAAGTCAGCAGAACATGCAAAATGGTCTTCAAACAGTTGTAGAAAACATGCATGTGAGAAATAAGTAAGTGACAAGTATATAATGAGCATATATGAACTGCATTCTTCATCTGAACAAATAAGCAGTCAAACTTTGGAGGAAGGTTTTAGTGCTTCGGAAGATTAACTACCTGATAAAGGTTGGAATAACAAAGTTGATTTGAAAGGGTGATTTCTGCAGAGATGACATTTCATCATAAATAATGCAAGTTTCAGGAATAAACAAACAAAAACCCCTTAAAACCTCCTTCAGGGAATGCAGATTGGAAAATTGAGAACATTTTTGTTTGTGGTTTAATTTTATAATTATATCTGAATTATTACACAGAATCACACAATCACAAAATGGTTGAGGATGGTATCCACCTCTGGAGACCATCTTGTCCAAACCCCTGTTCAAGCAGGGCCATCTAGAGCAAGTTGTCCAGAGATTCCTTGCCACAACAGAACCTTGGTAAGTGACTAATAGCATGCTAAAATTTGAAATCTTACCTAAGTGATATGAAGTATTGATTGCACATATATAACCCTTCAGACATAAACTGATGATCAAGTCTGGGACTAGGATTGGATCCAGCTGTACCCGGACTCCTCTGTGAGAAGGAGTTTAGAAAGCAAGGGAGTCCTTTCGGAACTTTGTGACTCAATGGAGGGATCATCTTGACAGTTGTGCCTGACCCTGTCCTTTGTGCAATAACCAAGTGTGTCTTGCCACATTGAATCTTGTTTACTGTCTCATTTATCATCAAACTTTGTTAAATCTCTCATTTTACATCAATAAATGTATTGATGCTTCTCTCTACGAGTAAAGTGCATCACTTCCATCCACCAGAGGTGATTCCTGAATATTAACCAGATTGCTTGGGCCCTCTTTCTCTCCAAAGTCTGATCCCATGGGACTCTTCCAAGAAGATCTTTAAAGAGGCCAAAGTCTGCTCTTCTGAAGTCCATGGCTTTCCCCCCTTTTCCCTGCTCTGAAGATCCTGAACTCGACCATCTCATGGTCACTGCAGCCAAGATTACTTTTGATCTTCACAGCACCTCCTTGTTGGTGAGTATGAGGCCCAGCAGATCACTTGGAGGAGGAAGTTATCATCAATGCACTCTAGGAACCTCCTGGATTGGTTACGTGGTGCCCCTCAAACAGATATTCTGGTTACTGAAGCTCTCCCCCATGAAACTCTCAGTGGATAAGAAATTAGCTGTATGGTCACATTCAAAGGGTTGCGGTCATGGCTCAATATCCAAGTGGAAAACAGTGACAAATGGTGTTCCTCAAGGATCAGTATTGGGGCAGATGCTGTTTAACACCTTTCTTGGTGACATAGTGGGATTGAGTGCACTCTCAGAAAGCTGGCTGATAACACTAGGCTGTGTGGCACAGTTGACATGCTGAAAGGAAGGGATGCCATCCAGAGGGACCTAGACAGGCTTGAGAGGTGAGCCAGTGTGAACCCCTTGAAGTTCAGCCAGGCCAAGTGCAAGGTCTTGCACCTGGATCATGGCAATCCTAAGCACAAATGCAGATTGGGTGGAGAATGGATTTGGAGCAGCTCTGAGGAGAAGGACTTGGATGTGTCAGAGGGTGAGAAGCTCAACAGGATCCAGCAATGTGCACTTGCAGCCCAGAAAGCCAACCCTTTCCTGGGCTATATCAAAAGAAACATGGCCAGCATGTTAAGGGAGGTGATTCTACCCCTCTGCTTTGCTCTCATGAGACCCCACCTGAAGTATTATGTCTAAATCTGGAGTTCTCAGCACAGAAAGGACATAGGCCTCCTGGAATGGGCTCCAAGGAGGGCTATGAAGATGATCAGAGGCCTGAGGAGCACCTCTCCTGTGAAGAGAGACAGGGTTGTCTAGTTTGGAGAAGAGGAGGCTCCAGGAGAGACCATGTAATGGACTTCAAATACAGCAAGTGTGCCTACAGGAGGCATGGGGAGGGACTTTATCAGGGACTGTAACAATAGGATGTGGAGTAATCATTTTAAACTGAAACAGGGTAGATTTAGATTAATTATTAGGAAGAAAATATTTCCTGTGATGGTGGTGAGACACTGGAACAGGTCTTCAAGAGAAGTTGTGAATGTCCCTTCCCCAAAAGTGTTTAAGGGCAAATCTAGTGGGAGGTGTCCCTGCCCATAGCAGGGGTTGGTTGGAACTAGATGACCTCTAAGGTCTCTTCCAATTTAAAACAGTCTGTGATTCTATGACCAGACCCTGTGAATGGGAGGCTGATCTTACCTATCTATATTGTTCTGTTTGTTCTTCCTGGTCAGATGGCTTATAACAGATGCCTAATGTAAATGTCACCTTTACCTGTCCTTTTGTTAATCCTAACCCACACACTCTCATTTAGCTCGTCATCCATCTTCAGACACATGTATATGCACTCCAACTGTTCTCTCACATAAAAGGCACCTCTCCCTCTTTGTCTCCCCATTTCATCCTTCCTGTATAACTCCATTGCAACACCCCAGCTATGAGAGTCACCCCATCATGTCCCTGTGATCCCAACAAGTTTATAGCCCTGCAACTGCACACAGAATGTTTATTCTCCATATTGCCTGCTTTATATGTTGACATTTCAGAGAGGCACCCCAGGATGCTGAGTTCCTGGAGAGGGTTCAGCTATTTTTTCATAGTGGTGCCTTGTAGACATTTCTTTGCTTACATGCAAGTACTGGAGGTGACCTTGCTTAATCTCCATTTTGTTGATGTTATGATTCCTTCCTGTCACATCACACCCTTGTTCAGCAATCCTGTCTGCTACTTCATTACAGGACTGCTGATTACTCTCTTCCTCCCCTATCATTCTTAGTTTAAAGCCCTTATTATCATGCCATCCACCTTATTGGCAAAAATAACTTATCCTGCTTATTGAGTTGGACCCCATGTCTCCCAAGCAGATAGTGATCTGCAAACAGGGTTCAAGGGTTATAGAACCCAACCCCTGTTGCCAACTTTGCTTCTGCAGCTGATTACTGACTTTTCCTATTATCGCTATTCTTCTCACACCCTTTTCCCTCACTGGCAGGATTAAGAAAAACACCAACTGGTCTTCCATTACCTTGACTACTGCCCCAAGAATTCTGTAGTCACTTCTGATACTGTTCAGATTGCTCCTGGCAGTACCAATTGTCCTATCATGGATTAAGAGCAGAGGGTAGTAACTGTGGAAGGACCAGATGAGCTTTGACAATAACTCCACAACATCTCAGATTCTGGCCCCAGAAGGCAGCAAAACACTCTAGATGACTGGTCAGGCTGACCAACGAGGAGCAGCCAAGGGAACTGGAGTTATTTAGTCTGGAGAAAAGGAGATTGAAGAGAGACCTCATAACTCTTTACAACTACCTGAAAGGAGGTTGCAGCGAGCTGGGGGTCAGCCTCTTCTCCCAAATAACAAGTGATAGGACAAGCGGGAATGGCCTCAGGTTGTACCAGAGAAGGTTTAGGATGGATATTAGGAAACATTTCCTTACTTAAGTGGTTGGAACAGTCTGTCCAGGAAAGTGGTTGAATCACCAACCCTGGAGGTATCTAAAAAACATGTAGATGTGGTGCTTAGTGACATGCTATAGTGGTGATTTTAGCAGTGTTAGGTTAATGGGACTCAATGATCTTAAAGATCCCTTCCAACCTAGACGATTCGATTATTCCGTGATTCATACTCTTGTGTATATGCTAGTAGTGTCAGGAAGGAAAGAGGAGAGAGGATACCAGCAGTCATTTTCACTAAACTAAGGTCATGTCAGAGGTTAAAAAAGTACTAGTCCCTGTGACTAATTATTTATAGTTAATCAATGAATGATATAGTAGCCGCTCTTTCTTTTAGATCAGTAAAATGCCTCCCCTTTTCTCTGTAAAAATTGCTATACTGTACTCTTTTCTCAACGTTTTACGTCATCCCAGATTAACAAGAGCAGCAGTTTTATTTATTGCTCTATATACCTTGACAGAATTCACAAATTATTTTAAAAAATGAAATTTGGTTTGGCGTCTAGCTTGAGAATTAGTTTCCCTAATCTCTTTCTGTCTATTTTGAAAGATGAATATATATAAGGGTGCAATTTTTAAAATTCAATAGCAACACATATTCCTTTTCTCAGCCTCTATTTAAATCATCCTGAAAAACAAGCTATTCTAACATGCATTTTCACATCCTTCCTTGTCTCTTGCCCAGTAAAATTGTAACTGATCACAAGCTTTCAAAACATCTACCAGAGAGGAAGGAATTCTCATACTAAATGTGTAGCTTGGGTGACTGCATTCTTGTGTGTTATTTCTAGAAAGCCAAAATGTATGGCCATCTGTATCCCATAGGCTGACTGACTCATTAGGTGTGAAAGAGCCAAGAATCAACTCTGTGCATTTCATTAACCTGGAGAGGTGAAGTTTTGGTGCCGAAACGATTTACCAAACCATTGATTTGAAAAAGAGAGTGCATAACAAGTTAGACTTAAATAATCTTTCTAGGTAAAAAAAGATTGCTTAATGCAGGCAGGAATAGAAAGGCAGCAGAGCATTACAGAAGAGGTCAGTAATCACTTCACCCTTCCCCAAGACGAAGTTTCTGTCAAAGGAAAGCATGCAGCATCAATGTTTGTTATTGTTGGTGTATCCTGAGAGATGCAGCATAAGCTCTGTTTTGAAACAGCTTTGAATTTAAAGAAAATTCAAGGCCAAATTTGTAACCAAATATCATAACTTTCTCTTCTTTCTTTAATGGTTGGTCAGTAAATGGTATTCTGCCACTACTAGAAAATGGTGGCAGGCATCACCTCAGGCTGTGTTCAGCACATGGCAAGGCTTGCCTGGGTTGGAGCTGGTGCCAGCTACTCTAACAGCAGCCCGGTGGCCACAAGACAATTATCTGGCCTGAAACAAACCTCTGTGATGCTCAAAGATTGACAAGGGCAGATGAACTTGGCAGTCACCACAGGACAGGCGGTCACCCATGCATTTCCCCTGGACCTGGAGAAGGTTGTGTCAGAGGCAGGGCTGGGAGCCAGTGAGAAGAAAGCAGGTCAGGTAACATAAAGTACCAAAATAAACCCAGTGTTTTGTACTCTTCCTGGCAAGGACCTCTGGGTAATGCCAGCTCCAGCTTCTTACTGTATTCCTTTTTGCCCACAAAGCAATTTTCAGAACAACAAAATCTTCAGATCAAACATTTCTACAGCTCTATCCATTTCACTTCCAACAAGCTTGGATCCTCCTATAATTTTTTTAAATCTCTAACTGGTTTCTATCTTTCCCAAAACATTTCCTTATCAGAATCTTTTTGTTTGTGACTTGGGGGTGGGATAATGAAAATTTCACTTGAAGATGTTGGTTTAAATCATACCTCAGAAGTTAGATTTTAAAAATCATGTGTGTTCTATGCAAAGAATGTTTTGCTTTTCAGAGGTTCAGTAGTATGTACATAAATTACTGGGACTGATGCATATAAAATGGAAGTCAGAACAGAATATGCTTTCATCACAGATCTGATGAGGTATTTTTATATGAGGATATCGTAAATGTCAGAACTAAGGAGTAATGTTGGTGTTTTAATTTGGAGAATAGTAACAACTTGAGGCATTGTGTGCCTATCAAAGACCATACAACTTTAAAAGACATGCAATTAAACGCTGTGGACTTGATCCATTTGCCTAATTGGAAACGTTTATTATTCTTGGAGATGTCGTAGATATCCTGTCTCAATTCAGAAATGGCTTAAATTTCCCATATTTGACAGCCGCATGCAAATATCTCTGACATTTATGGCAATTCAAACAGCATAGAAACCTACCTTTAGGCAATTGAACTGATCCCTTACTGAATCATCGACTGTGACGGGTCTTGTTGAAGTTGGATCTATTGCAGTTTAGAACTTACTCCTCCCTTTTGACTTCAGGTAGCTGGACAGGACATGAAACACATTGTAGCAGTTTGACTATTTCACCTCTGTGATTTAGTTCCTTTCCAAGAGATCTGGAGATCTTCTGTCTTCCAGCATTATCTGAGAGCCGGAGCTTCTGCTTTGCTGAAGCAGTAAATCAGAGTATCTGCATTACCTCTTCTCTTCCTAAAACTAACAATGTTCCCCCAGAACCTAATCACCTAATTTCTTATATCTGTGGTGTCATGAATGGGATAGATGTGATCTGCCAAAAGAGTAATATAAAAATAGAGAAGGAAAAAGGGAAAGGAACGCGTCTGTGCCTACTTCCATGATCCATGGGGAAAGCAAACAGAAATAAAGGAAGGTTTTACCTTTCTCTATCTAATTTCATTTCTTCTTCTCCATTAATTTTATTCTTCCTTTTCTGGCCCATTTAAAGTTGTGGTCTGGAAAGAGGATGTTCTATTTTAGTCAGATCAGATCATGAATTTTTGGCAGGCAGTGATTGTATTTGTTCATACCAGGCACTAAGCACTAGCTTCTATCTATCAAGGAACTTGCATACTTGCAAGGAACACATGCAATACTACTCATATTACTAAATAAGCATAGTTCAAGATCCTAAACTTGTGATTATACTGAAATGTATGAATCAACAAATTTTAATTTCATATTATTTGAAGGAAAAATGTGACCTGATTTTGTAGCAGAGGATATAGCACTAAAATTTAAAGCTGCATTATTACTTTAAAGATTGCTTAAAAACAGGATTTTATTTCAGAATAAGAGAAACATAGAAGTAATGATCAAGATATATTGTTGGTTTGGGATTTTATATCAGCATGTGTTCATGTGCAGTGCAGTGATAAATAATTAAGAAAATCACAGTATTTTCCATAAAAATACAGTATGTTCGGTATTAGCTCTTTCAGAATTATTAATCTTAATGTATAAAAATTCTGAAACTGTTTCATCTAATAAGATTTTTCTTTTCATCCTTTTCAATTATTTTTCCATTTATTTATTTTATTTTATTTTATTTTATTTTATTTTATTTNAAAACTAGTAGAACATTGATTAGTTGCTCTGGAGACTGAAATTCTGTAATTATCTTCACAGAGGTGAAAAAGCTTCCCTACACTCCCTGCTAGCAGGAGACAACTTTTAAACAGCAGGGTGAGGGGTAGGGCCAAGAAGATAAATCACTGGAAAAGCTGTATGCCTAGCTAAAGGAATGGCAACTAAAAGAGCAGGTGAAATATCACCAGTTCATTAAAAAGTGGAGTTTGGCTATGTGTGCTGCATACAAATACTTGATGCTTTATAGGCTTTATTTTCTAAGTAATTTCATATTTTGCTAAATGAGTAAGAAAAGGAAAATTAATGGAGTTATGCAAGTGGTTCTAGTAACTCCTTGGTTCTAATGCAGTGTAGGTTTCTATATTATTATTTTCTGTCTATAGGCATAATTGTCCTGGTTAGCATGGCTTTGACACTAACAATGTTTGTCAATATGTAACTCTATTATTCTGCACTTTAAGTACTTATTTATATTAAGATGACTTCTTTCATTCTTCTGTTGCTTTGAATGTAAAGAATATAGAGAAATCAAGTAATTCAGAAAATGTTTCAGGATTATTGACAGCAGTTTTAAATTGTAAGAGCTTTTATATTTGAGGTCCAAATCTAATGTAGATTTCCTTCTAGTCTAGCTTACCCTTGTTTGGAAAGGAGATATTTCTGTTCTGGCTTTTTAAAAAATCACTGTTTTCCTCTGGAGTTATTAGTTACTTAAGTTTAGCAGAATTTTCCTTTACCTAAAACTAAAAACCCTGTGCTATATGTGTTTATTTTTCAGAACACGAACAAATTACAATTATAAATTTTCTGAGAATATAAGCACCGAGATTTTTAAATCTCTCATGAAATGTCTTCTTTATGTTTTAATAGTTCTTTTATATAAAGTAGGTAATGATATTTTAATTCCATTTTCCTTTCCCTTACCTTGAGCTGCAGATGTTCTTTAAGATGTAGGTTGAATGAGGACAAGAGTCCTTCCTACATCTGCATGTTCCTGCATCTTCCAGAACAAGTGAGTGGTATGCAGAACTAAGGCCAGTTATGCAGAGTATTTTAGATTTGTTGCTACATGGTGTGGCTGTGTAGATCACAATTAGTAAATATCTATAGCATACCTCATTTAAGCAGAAATAAACAAACCAATCAAAATCCTCCGTATTTCAATGTTTCATTACTTTTAGCTGTACACAGGCTCTATAAATTTTCTAAAAATCTCATCATGAGACAGTAGCAAACTTGGAGGTCATTCCACTCTGGTGACACAAGATAAAGAAAACATAAATCACGGACAATTGTTTTATTTTTTCTTACATTAGTAATAGCTACCACTACTTCCTGAAAATACTTTTAATTTTCTGAAATTAAGTATTTTATTGTTCATAAACTCTTCTTGTGGTCATAGTTCAAACAGCATGATTGTTTCATGTAGGGGCTTCTGGTCTTCCAGGGCTACAAGACCTACCAGCTATGCCTAGTGTTCAAAAAGACCATAAAAATTATCTTTAAAGAGCAAAAACATTTCAGGGCTTACATAATCATATAGCCAATTGTCCTTTTCATGAAGAATACTGCACTGGATTATTTGTTTAGACTTATTCAGTTTAGTCACACTACTGGTTATTTTTAAATTTATCCTGAGAACAGAACAGAGCAGAATTTAAAGATAGATTTCCCTTGAGAGACTCGCTATGTTGATTATGTTGCTTGATCTTCTTCATGGCTAAAAATGCCTTTAATCCAGATTAAAAAAAAACCCTAGTGATATTTACTGAACTGTTGCTTGGGTAAAATGTTTGCAAGCATACATCATTTTTCAATCTTAGAAGAAAATGATCTGCTGAAAACAGAGATGTTGAGCTCATCTGATCAAGAAAGTCAAGTAAGGTTGAACAAAAGGATGAACTGCCCTTCCCGCAGTGTTTTAAGAATTAACATTCTCCCAGATTTCTTGGAAAGTTTTCAGACAGTACATCAAATTCCTTGTAGATTGTCAGGAGAGTGGAGGGTAGCAGCAGATACATGATTCAATATCTATTCATCCATGGAGTGTCTGCCTTTAAAGGCATTATGCTTTGTGGCCATACTAGTTGCCTCCAAGACAAAATACTTACACAACTCCTAAAAATATTGATAGAATCCTACACTTATGGATAGTCCTCTATGACAGTGCTCTGATATTTCAGATAACTCGCCTAATTTTGCCCAAGTTTGCAGATATCAGTCTACATAAAAGGCTGTATAGAATCTAAAAAAAAAAAAAAATAATAATAATAAAAGAAAAAAGTCAGATGAGAATAAAATGAAAAAGTAGGTCCATTAATATATTAGATAAATAAAAATTATTAAGTTCTTGATTTACTTAGTAAAGTAGTCTGTAAGGTAAACAAATAAAATGAAGAGGGAAAATAAAACCTAAGCACAGGAGAGTAATGCAAAAAAAAAACACAAAAGATGGGAGGATGACTCTGGTAATTGCTGACCAGACATGCATGTTAGTCACAGCAAGTAGAATTATTCCACTCATAAAACCGAATTGGAAGAAATGATATTATTAATAGTAGCAGTAACAGCAATAAAGCCTTGTAGATACACAGTCATAAATAAGTGACCTTTTGAAATAATGGAGTAGAGGAGATAATCTTAAATCATTTAAGCATATCGATTAAAGTATTTCACAGAATGTTTTTAGAAAATTTTCACACGCAAAAAAAAATCCACTCTCACATTCAAACTTAAGTTACCTCTAAGCCCTGGGAACTGCTTTGATGACATATTGTTATTACCCGTTTTGTTTACGAGGAAGAGTTAAAATTAGCCTCTTTGAGAACATGAACCAGGAACAGGACCACTTTATTTTAACATAAAGAATTAAATTAAATGGTAGCAATTAAGGATCAAGTTGCACCTTTTACTCCCATAGTCTATCTAAAGAAAAGGTGGATAATTATATAAATTAGAATTAAATTTAGAATTAAAGCTTTTAGTTTGTGTTTTTTATATATAACTCATATGAGACAAGTATATATACACACACACACACACTTAAGTACAGGGAGACCCCAAAGAATCTTTTCTTATGAAAATTATGAAAGCAGTACAGAGGACATGAAGGAAGTTTCTGATCACAGTGAAGGAAATTAGGAGACTCTCACTGATTTCAAACATGGAATGTAAAATTAAACTAGGTGCTTCAATTCCCAAACTAGATTACTTATTGAATTATGGGTGTCTTTAATGAGAGATATCCAGATCAACATCTTTTAGAAAAATTAGATTTACGATGGAAATCAAATTTGGTTTTGTTACAAGATAGTGTTTGAAAGTATGAACAAGTCCATTTGTCTTATATTAAGTAATACAGAATGCAGAAACTTCTTTTAAATTAAACAATATGCTTCTCAAGTTGTCTTTACAATCAATAAAATAAAAAAAAGAGAAGTTTTTAATAGGTATGCTCTTGCTATCCAGGTGCTATGACCACCTAATATAATTTCTTCTAAATGATCTATGCAGATATTCTATCAAGTAACATCTTGTTACTAAACAAAATATTCATTTTAGCATGCAAATTTAATTGTGACTAGAAATTAATCTTGCTATTGTTTGAGCTTTGATGTCTTTTTAGTTCAACTTTCTTCTCACTTTTTTTTCTTCCACTATATTTTTCCTTAAATTTCCTGTTTTGGGGGTAAAATTCCCTTATAGATTAGAATTTATGTGAATCTCTGGAAGTGCTTGAACAAAATCTTATTATTAAAATTCAATTGTTTTTTAAAAATACTTCATTGTTTCATATTTGTGAACATTATAATGACAATCATCATAATAGAATATCTTAGTCTTAAGCAAAATATATGAAAGTCCAAGAAAAAAATATGCTAAAAGTACTTTATAGAAATATTTTTTAATGCATACACAAAATATATGTTGATGGCATGTTACTAAGAATTTCAAGTACATTCTTTTGCTTAACCCTTTAAACTCTTGACTCTTAAAGACATTACTCAACCAGTATCTAGTCTTGTGTAGCTTGAACAGCTTCAGCTGGTAAGAGTTTCTCAAATCCAGCCAACAGATCAATGCACTGAAAATGCAGCTTCTATTAGCTCTATCATCAAGTGGGGCTGGTAAATGTATTAGTGCATTTACACAGAGACATATCTTTCAATTATATCTTTGCCTGAAAGCATTTACTAAAATCCAACAAATCTGTTCTAGTAATGTTTTCTGAAGCATTCCCATACAAACTATCAGGCTTCTGTCCCTGGGTACATATTGTCCTTTCCATCAGTGTTTTACATGGAAGAGCTAAATGGCCCACAGTGCAGCCACAGTGATTCTATATACATGAATGATGTATAAAAGATATGGGCTTGAATCTCCACAGATCTCCCACATCATACATAAATGCTTTTACTTTCATGCTGAGTTGCAGATGGATGGTGGTAGTAGAGTGGCAACCTATTCCACTGAAGTCTGAAAAGAATTATAACATTTATTATTTAGAGAAAGGATAAAATCATGACCTTTGGGAGTAAGTTTGAGGCTGAGAATTACAAAGCAGAGCCAGATATGTACTGGCAGTACACAAGAGCCTGAGCTTGGAGAGGAGAAAGGGTGATGCTATTTCTTCCATAGAGATTTATTTTTGCCTGAAGGAGGCCAGAGGAGCCCAGATGTAGAAATCAGATGTTCCAATGCTCATTATTTTAGTACTGCTACTTTTAGACGATTGATCATTTTTGACCTAACAACGTTTTCTGTTCTTAATAAAAATGAAGATTTCCTGAAAGAGATTACATGAGATGCTGCAAGCCAGAGCTGAGATCAAGTTCTTTTCTCAGTTACATTGGTGCAATTCTGTAGTCGACTTGGAAAAAGGAAATTAGGAAATGGAGGATTACATTCTAAATGGAAGGCTTTGCTTTAACAGGATTTCTAGGCAGATTTCTTTTTAAATATGAATTAGTAAAAGATAATCTGAAGTGAAACGGGAATTGTGATATAACTAGCATCATTCACTCAAATTGCAATCCTCACTTCCTGGTGCTACTGGTAAATTCAATACATTAAAATGTGTGACATTTGATATTTTAGATACTCATTTATAACTAGAGGTATATAGAGGCATAAATGAACCTTGAAATGATTCTACATAAATTTGAAAAAGTTAGAGAAAAAACTGCAGCCCCAGTGCTTTGTTTTGTTTTCTTTTACTTTATCTTATTTTACTTTTTTTAAAAAACTTTATTTTAGTATATTAATTTCATTTTATTGTTAATCAATCATAATGTGAGTGACTGCTGATAATTGTATTCAGTATTTAAAGCAGTCCTTGGACAGGATGTGTAGCTATTTTACCCATTCCTTAAGACCACTGTCAGGCAGATGCCAATTTTAGAGTTTTTCCTCCATTCAAATTTCTGTTCTAAAGTGCGTTTTCAAGGAACACATGCCCACAGTCAACAACAATGCCAGTCCTCTTTTAGGCAGGACTGGCATAGAAACTCTTTTCATTTTGGTTGTCTAAAATTTGTTATAGCAAGCTTATTGTCATGTGTGTGAGGTATGAAACGGGCCAGTGACAGAAGTGACGCAGTGGCTGCCTGGGAATGGAACAGCTGTGTTACATGCTCTCTGACTACCCCTGACACAGCAAATCATGTCACAGACTCATCTTAACTCTAAGGTTACTAGATTTATCTCTGTCTTAGATAATATTTGGTATAAAAATTAAAGTAGTAACAGTTCTGGAATGATAAGGATGTTTGCTCTCTTGTAACTGCCAGTTAGGTTTGTTTATTTTGAGTTGGAAACTAATACATTTTTGGTATTATTTGTGCATACTGATTCTTATCGTCATATATAACATACTGTGATATAAAATCATAGACTCATAGAATGGTTTACACTGGAAAAGGGTTTAAAGATCATCTAGTTCAACCACCCCCTCCCATGGGCAGGGACACCTTCCACTAGACCACGTTACTCAAAGCCCCATCCAACCTGGGTTTGAACACTTCCAGGGATGGGGCATCCACAGCTTCTCTGGACAATCTGTTCCAGTGTCTCACCACCCCCCACAGGAAAGAATTTCTTCTTAATATCTAATCTAAATCTATCCTCTTTCATTTTAAATCCATTACTCCTCATTCTATCGCTATAGTCCCTAATGAAACGTCCCTCCCCATCTTTTCTGTAGTCTCCCTTGAACTACTGGAAGGCCGCTATAACATGTCCCTGGAGTCTTCTCCAGGCTGAACAACTCCAACTCTCTCAGATGGTCTTCATAAGGGAGGTGCTCCATCCCTCTCATCGTCTTCATGTCTCTCCTCTGGACTTGCTATATCAGGTCCATGGACCACTTCACATGCATAGAACCACAAAGCATGGAAGAGTACATGGGTACAATAAAGATAAACAAAATACTAGATATTCAATCCTCCTTACATATTTGGATTCAGACCTGCCCTTTACATCCTGTTCTTCTCCACAGTTACAGAAACCATGTCAGTGTCAGTTTCAGTTTCAGAAGCTACTCAGAGTCTCCATGTCCCCCCCAAAAAACGTTTAGATGTTGTTACCAAGACAGCTTGTTTTTTTTTTTTCTTTTTTTCGCCTCCTTTTTGATTAAGTTAAAGCAATTTAAATGTTTATTTTTTTTCACTATTTTATGTTTTTAGTGTGTTTTTTCTCACTCTAAAATTATTTTTATGGATTTTTTAGTGGCCTCTAATTTTTTCCACATCCTTTTAATAATACAACCAATACTGAAAATGTAACTAATTGTATTGAGGAATCCATCTGACCAATGATAAAATGACTTTTTATATTAATACCATGGCTTCACTATTTATACTACAAAAAATGTTATTAGATTTTTTATATTACTGTATCAGCTTTCACTATTATGATTGGTTTCCTGTCTCTTAACTCCTGCTAATTTCTTAACTCCAGAATCACTAATTTCTGATATGCACTTACAACTTCTATAATTACAGCCCTTGTTCCCACACATATATGTTAATATCTGAACATAAGAAGATGAAATAATTCCATCACTAGTAGAATTTATTAGCCTGGTTTACAATGTCTTTGTCTTGTTTGTGAATCCTGTAATAGCTTAAGGGATGATGAACTTTTCTCTGGTAGTTTGGCAGATACGGTGTCTTTCTTCCTGGTGGATTCTCAGTGTCCAGTAATGAGTCCAAATTGAGTTTTTAAAGTACCTAAGAAATTATTTTCTCAGTGTTGTCTCTCCCTCATCCATTAGTCACCTATTTTCTCAAAACGTGAGAAATTTATACCTGTGACATCCTTATTGTTCTAAGAAATTGAATTTGATTTGAAATTTCCATCAGTCAAAAAAATTAGGAGTGAAAACTGAATGCAGAGTTCCTAAATTAACACCTATAGATATACGCCACACCTGCTTAAATGTGGTTTCTGTAAGAATTATAAATGAAAAGGTATTTTTGTCTTTTTTTTATGTTCAATAAATACATACTCATTATTTGATTTTAATATATTAATTAATAAAGTAAAAAAAAAGAGAGAAAATGTATTCATGTTCATATCAAATGTAAGATAAAATAATTGTAGATTTAGCTTATCACAGAAGATCTTCAAATCCTGTTATTGCTGAATAGCTTACTCCTATTTTAAAGTCATTTCAGGTTTCAAACCAAATTGTCTCATGTAACTGGTGTATTTACACAAATTTGAGTCTTCAGAGTATCTAAGACCGACTGTGAGAGCTGAGCATTGCTCACAAACTTAGTATGTGATATCGTCAGGGTTCCGTTGCTCCTGTTGATAAACTTGTTGGCTACTCCCAGAATATAGACTGTGAGGATGTGGCAAAAGTAGGAAATATGATCAATTAACTGAGAAAATATAGTCTGGCTAGAGGGCTTTCTTAGACAGGAACTTTCTGGTTGCACAGAGGACAAAGGGGATCACTGTTGATTTGCAGTTTCTCTTCCCTGAGGGTTTACCAAGCAGTTACTGCTGTATTTTGTGTTACTGCCCTAACATGAATTGCTGGTGTAAGATCAAATTGCATCCCTTCAGTGTTTAAAGACCCTGATTGGACCTTCAGCCTTTTTAACCAAAGATAAACGGGGCTTTCAAAGCTTTTTTTTTTTTTTTTTTTTTTTTTTTTTTTAATGACCAGTAGTCACTATTAGGTGGAATATACAAACAGGGAGGAGTTTGGGGGAAATAGTACCGTTATTCATTATAACCATGTGCTATGGCACGTTCTGTACAGATGTAATTTTTCAGCTAAATATCCAACAAGGTTTAATAAAAGCATAAGTATAATTTTCTTATACTTTTCTATTGAACTAAAATTCAAGGAGCCAAGTCCTTTTTGAAAGGAAAATGGTGGAAGCATTGGCTTAATCTAAAGATGTAGTTATTGGACAAAAGTTAATATACCCCAGTATCATGCCTAACTAGCAAATTAGACTTAAACCCATATCAACCTAAGGAAAAGGGAAAGCCTGCATAAGAGTTATTTTTCCATCCACAATTTGGACTATGTGTTAACCTGAATTTATCAAATATTTATGAATTCTTTGATTTGTGCAATTTGTCTTAATATATATTAATTTATAAACATATTTTTTATATCTTTGACTTCAGCTCTTCTTAAAATAACTGTCAGAAGAATTTAATCCTAGACTGCAATAAACAAATTAGGTTTTATGAACATGAATTTACTTTAAAAGATAGATGAGCTGACTAAAAAAATCCGATAACCTTCAAGACCTTTATTATCGTATTGCTGAATTACAATAAATTATTTTTAGAGCCTAGAGAGTTTTAGATTACAGACTGAATTGTGAAAAGTTATAAAACTTGATTGTATTCTTAATAAATTCAAGCTGTACCTTGAAGGATATTATTTTACAATGTAAAATGTTTCTTATGACTAGACTATTCAAGACATATTTAATTGAATATAGACAAAAAATGAATTGTTCATGTTTTGTTTTCCCCTGTTATTTGCTTGAACTGCAGCTGAACCTAAAACTCTTGTGGGGTTTTAAAGGAGAATAAACAGTCAGTGAGAATATAGTCCATCACATTTTTTAATTTTTTTTTGGTGGACAGCTCAAAGTGTGTTTATCTCTGCTTTATCAAAGAGAAACAGAAACAAAATATTTTCAATATATATGTCTACAGCAAAAGAAGGACTTCAGGTAAAATAGAAGCCTTTTTTTTACGCACACAAATGATTGCATGCAGAGTCACACAAAACATTTCTTTCTCCTATGTTCTTAAAATTCAGATCTTTAAAATGTGTTTACACACTTAAATGTGACTTCCCTGAATCAAGTGGTGTTCCTTTTGACATTAGAAAGACTTTGAGGTTCTCAATTCCTCTTTAAGATCAGCTATAGATCAAGAGTCACCTGACACTAATAGCAACTGGAGTCACAGAGATGGTCTTGATATAAAGAAGAGAAAATTTCATCGGAAGAAGTAGTCATCACAAAGGGGAGAAAAACCTATACTTACTGAAGATTCACAGGTTTTTAAGGAAACCCAGACAATCTCTAAATCCTGAATATGAATATGAGAGATCTGGGTCTGGCTAGCCTGGAGAAGAAAAGACTGAGAGTGGATCTCTTCAATGCTTATAAATATCTAAAGGATGGGTGTCAAGAGGATGGGGTCAGGCTCTTCTCAGTGGTGTCTGGTGACAGGACAAGGGACAGTGGACACAAGCTGGAACACAGGAAGTTCCATCTCAATGACAGGAAAAAATTCTTCACTTTGAGAATGACAGAGCACTGGAACAGGCTGCCCAGAGAGGTTGTGGAGTCTGCTCTGGAGATATTCAGAATGTGCCTGGATGAATTCCTGTCCAGCCTGCTCTAGGTGAATCTGCTTTGTCAGGGGGGTTGGACTAGATAATCTCCAAAGGTTCCTTCAAATCCATACAATACAGTGTAAATTCTATAATAATAGTAACTTTCTACTTCAGGAATTTTTTACATTAGTAGAAATAGTGTTTTATCTGCTCACTGTGTTACTGTTGTGCAGTGAAACTCTGTACATGCACAAGCTTATACCTGAGCAGTGTCTGTAACTCTAAAGGCAGATGCTCATTTATTGTCATACATCAGTAATATTTTATCCTATTCATGGTAAGAGAATTGATGTTAGGATATAAAACTTTATCATCCTATCACTGATTTAAATTAGCTTGAAACTGTGCTTGAAAGTCCATTATTCTTCCACTGCCTGGTCTCAGACTATGACAGACCTATCTACATTAGCAATATCTCAGGATGGTGTTCAATGGCCGTTTTGAACAAAAAAAAATAAAAGTCAAACTTTCAGTGGCTGTGACTGAACTGTTCATATGTAGTCCCTTGATAATGGAGACCTATTAGAGGAACAGCTTGCAGAAATCTATGCTATATCTACATCACTAGTTTTCTACCTTGTGAAATAAAAACAGGATTTTAAATCCATCTACTCGCACCTCCCCTGAGCCATATCTTCATATATATAACTTAAAATACAAAAAGCACTTATGTTGCCTGAGAAGGTACATGATAGACTCTATCCTACTCAATTTTCTCAGATGAAATAACTTATCAAGGCATGTTAATATGTACCAAATGAGTACTTCTCTCAAAATTGCAAATTTCTACCATTATTCTATTTTTCTGCAGTATTTTATCTTAGGGAATTTATATCATATTGGGTTTGTTCACCTCACGAACACATCCACATTAATGTAAACTAGACTTTTTTTTTTTAGTTATTTTCAAGGTTCAGCTCCATGTCTCCAGTAAATAGATCCAGAAAACACTGAAACCTGGAAATCTAGGAGTTGACAATATTTTGTAATCTTTGTGCTTTTATACAAGTTAGAATTGGTGATGATGTTGAACAAAGTACCTCATAGTGAGATCTTTAGCTAGCTAAAAAAGAGACTATTACATTTGAAGAGTTAATCCAATATTATTTATCCTAATCTAGAGTAACATCTTTAGCTTTCCCATAAAGTATTGTATCACTTCAATGCACCTCAGGTGAAACAACAGAATTTGCCAGTTCTATTTTAAACACACCATCTGCAACAGTTCTGTTGTAAATGTTGGTGGTATACTGACACCAGATTACTAAAATGAATGAGACTTGACACATGGAGAACTCCCAGGTTTCTGTTCCAGATAATGTATACATAAGCAAATATATGTATGTATGTAAATTGGCTCTTATTCAGAATTTCTTCCTTTGGAGAAGGTGACTGTTTCTATTAATATCCATGTTGTAATCTGCATTAGGATTTTAAGCTCTTCTGATGTTGTCAGAAATTAATGGAAGAGATCTTGCTGAGCAATGATTCTTGGCATTATGAAGTAAATCACTTAAGTTCCCTTCCTAACTCTTGTACTGTCAGAGGCAAAAACTGAATGTGGTCAGGTTTTTATTACTCTAAACTAATGGTGTTTGCTTCCCTAAAAGTTGAACCAAAAGCAATTTTTGGAGGTGAAGGAGTCTGCTTTAAAGAATTGTTTATGAATGTGATATAGATAAGCAAAATAATCTCTTAAATGTAAAATTTTTGTCATCCAATCTCTTACATTACCATTATGATATTTTTAATTCTGATAACAAATATAACTCATTTAAATGAACTTTACTAATATAATTAAGGTCAAATCATAGCTTTGTTGAAAATTTACATAGAAAATTGCAAGTTTGCAAATTCTCCAAACACTTTTGCATGTTCATGCACCTTACAAGCTTAGTATTTTTCAGGAATGAGATGTTTCTTTTCCTCTTGCTGAGTAAAGGCAATGGGATTCTAGTTGATGTCCTTGCTCACTTCAGGGGTGTTGGACTAGATGACCTCTAAAGGTCCCTTCCAACCCAAACAATCCTATGATTCTGTGATTCTATGATTCCTTAGAGAAACAAAAAACAGACTGAACTTATTTTAGAGCCAAAAAAAAAGGCTGTTAACTTATTTTTTGGCACTTAGTTATGTAACTGATAGTACAATATATGAACAGCATTAGTTCTGTCACAGTAGTTCTGTGTGTGCACTACTGTGATGCACAGAACAATTTGGTTCTTTCTAGAAAGCTCCTTTTACAGTTTATAGGAGGGTTCTACAGTTCTCTGGTCTTTTAAACCAGAGGACGACTCTAGGACAAAGCTTTTGTGTGCAACAGTGTTGGAGAAACACTTTAAAAATCCATGGCAAAAAGTATGTTCAGATCATAGAATTATAGGATCATTTAGGTTGGAAAAGACCTTTAAGATCATTGAGTCCAACTGTAAACCTAACACTGCCAAAAACACCACTAAATCATATCCCTAAGTGCCACACCTACATCTCTTTTAAATACCTCCAGGAGTGGTAACTCAACAACTTCCCTGGCAGCTTATTCCAATGTTTGATAACCCTTTTGGTGAAGACATTTTTCCTAATGTCCATCCTAAACTTCTCCTGGTGCAGCTGTAGGCTGTTTTCTCTTGTCCTATTGCTGGAAGAGACCAACACCCACCTGCTACAACCTCCTTTCAGGTGGTTGTAAAGAGCCATAAAGACTCTCTTCATAAAGACTAAACAACCCCAGTTCCATCAGCCACTCTGCATCTGTCAGTAGCTTGTTTGGATGATTGATCTGACCTATCGTCTAGAGTGGTTTGCTGCCTTCTGGGGCCAGAATCTGAGATGTTGTGGGGGGATTGTCAAAGCTCATCTGGTCCTTCCACTGATACTACCCTCTGCTCTTAATCCATGAGGGATTAACAAACCATTGGTTGTGTTCTCCTGTATGCAACTCTCTTTTAATCTGTTACTCCCTTCTGCTGCTGTTTACACTCATAGAGAGGTGAACTGACCTGCAAAGGCAAAGGATCAGGCTGAGAGCTACTGCAGAAGGGTTTCCAAACCCATCAAAATTCATCCATTCCCCAGACCCTGAAGACAACACATTGTTCTCTCATACCAGTGGCTTGCTATGAATGCTCTGTCAGGCATTATTTCTATTTTTTTTTCTCTATATCCCTATCTTCTAATGTGAAACAGAGTTTCTAATATTCTATTTTTCTAACAGGCTGAATGTAATGTACATCCCAGGACCTTTGACTGTTCCAGTTAGGTCCTCAGTAATTTCCTAGTACCTTCCATTCCCCACTGTTACACTGGCTGATAGCCCTGCTAGGTGGGAGTGCTTGCTTCATACCATGCCAGTAAGTTCCTAAACACACAGTTTATGCACCAGAAAAACATCAAAATATTTCATGTCTGTTATGTTCCAATTGCTATGACAATCAGAGCTGCAACCATCTCTTTATATTTTCAATAAGTATGCAATTCAGAGCTGTATACTTTAGTGCAATTAATTTCAGCTCCATATCAAGATCTAATGTTAAAAAAAAAAAAAAACCACAAAACTCTTGACATTAAGTCTACACCAAGTTTTAACTGATTAAATGTGCTAGACCACTCTTTTTACCATGCATCATAGATTTTAAGAGGTTTCCTTTTATATTAACATGAAAGTGCAGGAAAGATGCAATATAATTTCTTTAAAATTACACCTATCAGAAGTATGACAGTTTCCTGTTCAGTCCCTGCAATTGTCTCCAGTTTTAAATGTTTGGATGCATTTAGCTCATCAATATTGGGCAAGTTGATGAGAAGATTAGAAGGTGCTTCAAGATGGCTCCAAAATGGACTGTCTGCAAGGAACAGCTGAGCCTATCAGATGAGTTTATGGTATCTCTGGGAGAACTTCTGTAAGAAATGGTAAAATAAAATAGACAGTAGCGAAAGAGGGAGAAATGTGAGAAGCAATCTTGCAAACACCAAAGTTAGAGAAGGAGGGGGAAGAGGTGCTCCAAGCACCAGAGCAGAGGTTACCTTGCAGCACATGGAACGACAGTGGAGCAGATATCCACACTACAGACAATGGAGGACCCAACAGAATAAAAGAATCATAGAAGGGTTAGTTGGAAGAGACCTCAAAGATCATTGAGTTCCAAACCCCCTGACATGGGCAGGAACATCTCCTAATACAAAAGATTTCTCAAAGCAGCATCCAGGCTGGCCTTGAACACCTCCAGGTATAGGGTATCCACAACTTCTTCGGGCAACCTGTTCTAGTGCCTCACTACCCTCATAGGAAACAATTTCTTCCTAATATCCAATCTAAATCTCCTCTCTTCTAGATTAAAACCACTACCCCTTGTCCTGTCACTACTCTTCCTGTCAAAAGTCCCTCTCCTGATCTCCTGTAGGCTCCCTTCAGATACTGGAAGGCTGCTAGAAGGTCTCCCCAAAACCTGCTCTTCTCCAGGCTGAACAGCCCCAGCTCTCTCAGCCTGTCTTCATAGGAGAGGAGCTCCATCCCTCTAATCATCTTCCTGGCCCTCTGCTGTACCCATTCCGGCATGTCTATGCCCCTTCTCTGTTGAGGACTCCAGAGCTGGACACAGTACTCCAGATGGGGTCTCATGAGAGCAGAGTAGAGGAGGAGAATCACCTGCCATGACTGACTGGTCACACTTTTTTTGATGTAGCCCAGGATACTGTTGACTTTCTGGGCTGCCAGTGTGCACTGCTGGCTCATTTTTCAGCTTCTCATCCATGAGCACTCTCAAGTTCTTCTCCTCAGGGCTGCTCTCCAGCCTTTCTCTGCCCAGCCTGTAATTGTGCCTGGGATTGCTTCGTCCCAGGTGAAGGAGTCTCCACTTGGCTTGGTTGAACTTCATGCCATTTGCACTAGCCCACCTCTCAAGCCTGTACAGGTCCCTCTGGATGGCAGTCCTTCCCTCCAGCATGTCTACTGCACCACCAGGCATGGTGTCATCAGCATATTTGCTGAGGGTGCATTCTATCCCGCTGTCCATGTCTCCAACAAAAATGTTAAATAGTACTGGTCCCAGTACTGACCCTTGTGGGACTCCACTTGTCACCAGCCATCACTTGGACATTGAGCTATTGACCACAACCATTTGAGTGCAGCCATCCAGCCAGTTCCTTATCCACCAAGTGGTCTATCCAT
>VZRU01005964.1:178082-191439 GCA_013398155.1 Pedionomus torquatus
CCCACAGCCTCCCTAGTCTTGCCTTTTTCCCTGACGTATCTATAGATTTTTTTTCTATTTTCTTTGATGTCCTTGGCCAGATTCAGTTCTCTCTGGGGTTTTGCCTGCCTGATACAGTTTCTGGCCTCTCAGACATTTTCCCTATATTCTTCCCAGTCCACCTGTCTGTGCTTCCACCCTCTATAGGCCTCCTTTTTGATTCTGAGCTTATTTAACACTTCCTTGTTCATCATGCTGGCTTTTTGGCTATTTTGCGTGACTTCTTCTTTTTTGGGATGCACCTCTCCTGAGCTTGGAGGAGGTGATCCTTGAAGACTAAACAGTTTCATGGGCTCCTCTCCCCTCCAGGTCTTTTTCCCACAATACTCTGCCAATCAGGTACCTCAGGATTCCAAAGTCTGCACTCCTGAAGTCCAGAGGAGTGAGCTTGCTGCACGCCTTCCTCACTGCCCTATGAATATTGAATTCTACCATTAATACTGTAGCAAGGAGTTATACCCTGAAGGAAACTGCAGCCTGGGAAATCCCATATTGGAGTAGAGAAAGAATCTGACACGAAAGACCACAGCCCATGGAAATGATGAACACTGCAGTAAAGAAAAAGTCTGAGGAGGAGGAGTCACCTGAGAGTAATTATTACAGACTGACTGTAGCCCCACATTTCCCTCTGCGCCACTCCGGGGAAAGGAGAACTTGTTGTTTTAACCTGTTTTTATTTCTCACCATCTAGGTCTATTTTTAGCTGGTAATAAATTAAATTATTTTTCCCAATGTCAAGCCTTTTTTTTGCCCATGATGCTAATTTGTAAGTGATCTCTCTGTCTATATCTCGAATCACGAGCTTTTCCATCTTATTTCGCTACAGCTCCTGTAGAAGAGAGGGTGAGAGTAGCTGGGTGAGTATCTGGCAACTGGCCAAGGTCAACCTACCAGAGTTATAAAATGTATTAAACAAGCAACTCTCAAAAGCCATGAAGGGGATTAAAAATCTAAATGTAAATACTTTCCAAAGAAATAATGTCTTTTTTTTTTCTTTAAATCCATAGAATGGCAAAAAAAAACCCCTTTCTGCTTTATCATTCTTAAAGGGTTTCTAGAGAAATACACAAAAAGTGTCATGCGGACGGATCCATTCTATTGGATCAAAGAATCTTTTCCTCTGAACAGGCCAATGTCATTCACTCTATTTTCTAAAGCTTTGCCACAACTGCTGGCAGGAGTTGGCGCACGAATGTGACAAGTGAGAGGGAGTTAAGGAATATGCTTACCTGGCCAAACAGCCTCCTGTGGCTGTAGCGTGTGCTCGCTCTGACCTGAGTGCTAATATAACCTGATCTTTCCTGGGTAAATTGAAACAACCATCCAGGCCTTTTAGATCTTCTTCAGTGAATCCATATTTATACTCTTTTTATAGGTTGATTCAGGGCTAGAGGTGATCTTAAATGTGTTCTGCTCCTGTTTAAAATAGAAGTCCTGGGAAATCTTTATCTGAAATCCTATTAGAGAGTAGTCCACTGAAATAATCAGGCTTAGAAGGTGCTGAGAATTTTATTAAAATAACACCTAACAGGAGGGTGGCAGAATTGCCTTTTCTTTACTAACAACAACCTCTCTTCAGTCCTAGATCTTTGTTTGGTGCAGATGCCAATTTCCAGGATGTCTAACCAGACAGGAGACTTCTCTCAAAGCAACAAGCACCTGAAATATCTAGACAACCCCATTGCAGTCAAAGGCTAATAAATGCAACTGAAGAATACAGTGGTAACTTTGTTTCCTGGAAAAAGAACCATCACTGCTGCAATCATCATACACATGACTTTAGAGGCAGCTTATATTTATGGGAAATTTCTGTAAAGCTTACCAGAGAACACAAATCTCTCCTGAGACTTATAACACTATAAATTTTTATAGTAAAGAATTATGCACACAGCATTTTTGAAAGAATATAATCCTCTATATAAAGGAAATGTTGTTCCGGTATTTATACTGTTTCACCCTTGTTAAATTCTGTACACTTTTCCATAAACTTATCTGGCCTGTACTAAAGTAACAAATGCAAGAATAAACCCAGAATATCTTCAGCTACTAGCCATGTATACGTATATATGTATAAAATCCATGTGTTTGTCTGTATTTTAGCAGCACCAACAGATTTGATAGTCTTGATTCTTTGTATTTCTTACAAGAAATAATAGCTTTCATTGTCCAGAGAAAAACAGTAGCTACATAGCATATCAGCACCATTTTGATGGCTCACTATGCAGTTTGAAAAAGCTTTAGCTTTCTTATTTTGTGCAGTAGCTTGTACCAATTGATCAGCACTAGTTTCACCTTCTCTGAATTGAATTTCTTTTAATCTATATTCTGCCAAGAGTTGCAGTGACGGGAAAAAATGCTGAATGCATCTTGTTTGTGTTTGTTCTAGAAGATGGATTACTATGAGTGATTATAAAGTAGAAAGGGTATACAAGAGGTCTACACTGTCTACAGAAATAAAACAGCTTTTTATCTCTATCAGCTACAGATGAAATTACTAAGGAACTACGAAAAATAAAAAATAGCTTTTGTTTTCAAAGGTTCCAAATGTACTTTAGTGGGGCAAAAATACTATACAGCAATGCAATAGCTATATGGTCTTGATTTGATATCCTGAAGCCAAGGTGCGAAACAAAAATTAAATTTTTTCCTTGAGCTATTTGGATCCTTTCAAGCTAAATTTTTATGAAGCCTGTGACAGAAACTTGACTTTTTTTTCTTTTCCTTGCTAATGCTGATATACATGAAATATGACGTGTATATTATGTTCAAATTCAACCTGGTTTACTATTCTCCTATTAAGAAGAAAAATAGAGTGATTTTAAAACTTCTGTATTATTTCCTCTGAAGACTTTATTTCCTGAGATTTTTGCTTTCTTTGGCAAAATGCATTATTGTTTTCTCTGATTAAATATTTTACTATTTTGCTGACTGTTAAAAGTTATTTTATACTGTACCAACATAGTGTAAACTTGAGCATTCACATGACCTCTTCTGCACTTACTGAATGGTCTACAAGTGCTCTTAAGTGGGGTGGAGCCGACCCAGTGAACTTCAAGCATCACTTCAGTACTTGATTTGTAATTTTGTTCATTCCAGTTCTGAAAAACAAAAAATACCACCCTAGAGCTAATAATGTAGTATATGTAGTTTTGTTGAAAGTGATAATTGGCAGTCAGTCCAAGGAAGGAATTAGAAATTCTAGCACGCTAACCTGAGGAGCAAGCAGAGGAGGAATGGGACTTGGAATGTCTCTGCACAGTGACGGTGACAGAGCTGTGACTGAAGCAGCAGAAGCACAGAAACAGAAGGCCATTAGGACAGCACGGAGTGGGTGAGAATCAGCAACATGAGTTGAAAGGGTGTTGCATTATTAGTCTGTCTGTGTTGCAGTTTTGACCCATGCCTGCAATCTCTCACACATCCGGGGTCCTTGCAAGCAGCTGAGTTAATTGCCCTTAATCTGGATGCAGGAATTGCCTGTATAAATACAGAGTGGTTTTTATGCTAAGAAATACAATGAAAAATAACCTTCTTTAGTAGTTTATGGTCTCATCAGCATTCAGTACCATAGCAGCAGCTCAGAGTAGATGAAAACCAAACAGAAGAATAAAGAGGTTTAGTAGAGTAGATAAAAGGAGGACAATGAAAAGACAACCTTAGCACTTAATGTGCTCAGAGAAAGGTAGAGGGCAGTGGCAAAGCCTGAGGCTCTGTACAGATAGGATCTTCCTTCCAGTGTCTATGTGTTACAGATGAGCATATAATGCAGGGATCAACTTTTATTGATAGTGGATGAACACAGAGGTCTTTTTCTATCTCTGATATCTGAAGTGCTATCATCATGCTGTAACAAATGTAACAGAGCTTTCTTGAAAATTTATGTTTCTGCCCTGTTTCAGGTATTTTTGGAAATGGGATGTCATAATATAAATGGAACTCAGTTATTTTATTCTCATGTAACTGAGTAACTTGCCAAGAAATTACAGTATAGCAAAATATGTACTGAATTATGGTGACTCACAAATCTGACCAGTGGAAGATCAAGACCTCACTTTTCTGAACCTTTAGCAGAATCACATAAAGAAAAGGGAAATGCTGCACAAATGAATGGTGATTTGTGGAAAAAGTTTTTTATGTCATATTTATGAGATGGGAAAGCTCACATTTACAGATCGTTTTAAAATATTTTAAGGGGTTTGATAATTAAATAATTTGAGCCTCTATACAAGTAGAAGATGAGGAAAAATACTAGCTTTTCATAGGGCAAAAGTTTCTGTATTAAGCTTTGTAATGTACCTGAGAGCTTGATTAGTGATTTAGTCTGGGGACTTGTTTTCTACATGTTTGAACTGACTTATATGCATGCAGTAGTGTGGTATATATCCTCTGCAATATATGTCTTGTCTTGTCATGTTTAAAAGGCAAGCAGGGTGTCAGTGGATGTGATGGTAAAACCTGAAGATATCAAGGATTTCAAGGCTTCTCATGGATGAATGACCAGCACCAGTGCCTCCAAGACATTCTGATCTTTTCCATGGGTTAGGCTTAGAAACAGTAACAAACAGGTGTGTTCAAATCTAAGAGGATAGATAATATGTCTCAAAATAACAACAGGCTTCAGGAAAGTGAGTTTATGGCATTGACAGTGTTCCTTGGACCACAGGTCCTTGATTGCAGTATTGTGGCATAGCATTACTCTCAGTAGCATTGCTGACAATAGCATAATAAAGATCAAGTTGGTCATTAGCAGCCTTCAAGGAAACTGAGTTCAGAATCAAGGTGAATGAAGCAAAAAGATGGTGGATAAGATTGTGACAAACACTGTCAAAGGTCAAGGTTTGCCTGACAAACCAGCTCTTATGCTTCATGCTTAAAAAAATAGGAAGGACATAAAAGATCTTCTTTGATGGATTGCTCAGGGATTTTTCTCTAGAATAATTTTTTGCCCTTGTTAAAACACTCACTCCTCAGTTTTACATCTCTCTCTTTCTCTTTTTTAGAAATTGTGAAGATGAGAGCATGATCAAAAGATTTTACTTGAAGCTTGCTGATTTCTTTTCATAAGGTCCCAAAGCAAAAATTCAGCACAGTTATCTAAAATGTTTTATCTATTCAAAAGTTTGGTTTGAAACACCATCTATAGGACCTAACTACAACAAATAATAATTAAATGGAGTAAAAGCATCTTAATTATAAGATTTGTTATTTAACTGTATAGATTTATAACACATAAAAGGCAAAACAGTGGTCCATATATTCTCACAAGATAATGCTAAGAATTCTTAAGCAGATGGTTATGGAGTAACTTGTTGACAAGGGAGGAAAAAAATATTCACCTGTATATAAATAAAGAGTTGACAATTAGGTTGACTTATGTCCCTGAAAGATGTTCCTCCAAGACTATGATAAACTCATGCTTAAATGATGACATCTCAAAGTATTGCAAGTTTTGCTTCTTAGCTCCAAAGAATGGAAAGGCTGAAGAATGTGAGTAAGTCTTTCTCTCAGTTTGCTTTACATTTTACCTCATGGTGCTCACACCGCATTCTGTGCCAGGACGTGGCACTAATACTTGTAAACATCAGGGAAGACCAACTTTATTTCCATAATCCACAATCAGTATGCCCTTGTATGCCCTAAAATACTGTCACATCTTTTCCCTGTGTTAGTCATCCACATTCTTTGTCTTATTACCATGCCAGCCCATTCTCTGTTTAGGGCCTTCTCTGCTGAAGTCTGTCTGCTTCTCCCAGCCCCCTGCCTGTATCTCTCCTTTTCCCTCAGTTCTTTCTATCACATTTACTAATCAACCTATTCCAAATTTTCTTTCCATCTGTTGGAATTTCCTTTCCATGCAGTTACAGCTCTCTTTCTAGATTCTATGCTCCCACTTTCAGCAGACTTCCTGTCCCAAACTATTATTGTTTTTCTCTCACAGTCTGAATTTTTGCCCTCTGAGGAAAGACAGGGTCCCAGAGCCATACTTTACCTTCAAAGAGCTTGATGAAGACTTCCAACAAAGCTCTCCAGTGCTTTTTGCTTTCAGCAGGCTCCTCTCAGGTTGTTTGCTATGGATGATGCATGCCTTGTGCTTCTGTTCAGCACTAGAAATTGAAAGAAACTCAGATGAGCTGTACAAGTAGACTTGTTACACTCTAGTTAAGTCTTATGGATCAGGTGCATATTGTGGTTATTCAGGTATTCATGAAGAAGAAGATTAAGGTTGATTTTTGCAAGTTCAGTAAAGACAGTTCACAAGAGCAGACAAACCATCAAAACAAAGTGTTGCAGAAGAACTAGAATCAAATTTCTTTGATTACTATTTTTTCCCCCTTGTTTTACTATATTATCTGAAATAAAGGAACTTTTGGCTGAAACAATAAAATTTTTAAAATAAATTAAAATATTAATATTATTAATTATTAATTAATATTATTAATTATTAAATTAATATTATTGTTGAAGGCACCATCTGTAATGGAGGTAAGAGTCACCACGGGAAGAGATTGCAGCAAAAAAAACACAAAATGACCAGCAAGGAGGTCTTTTTGAGGACTTTCGAAGCCATTAAAGGTGACTGTTTGGTGCCAAAACACGGCAGCTTGTGGGCAGGCTGTGGAGGCAGCATGGGCAGAACCATGTCGCCCCTCATCTAAAAGCAGCCTCTCGGCACCCGCAAAAGTGCAGGAGGAGCAAGCGGTGCACAGGGAGAAACCTGAGGTTGTATTGTTTTGACATATGGGTCCTTCTGGTGGTCATTACCCACCTCAATAGGAGATTAGCCATAGTCTCAGCCTGGAGGCAGGTCTTGCACACATCCCAAACCAGAATGGAGGCAGGAACCCAGACAGAGCACCCACAGAAACATGTGGCTCTCCAGGTCATGGGAGAGCAGTGAGTGCCAGGACCTTTTACTAGTTACAGATGGTAGTTGTGAGACACGCTGTATAAGATGTGAGCTGATCAACAATCTTCTCAGCATGGCTGCAGAGCTGAAAGAGGAAGTTGAAAGTCTGAGGAGCAATAGGGAGGGAAGAGGCGATAGGGAGGAAAGCAACAAGGGTCTAGGAGCCCCTGCAGGCAATCCTGGGCAGGCTGAAGACAAAAGTGTAAAAGAAAGGGCAGGCAAAAATTTAATAGAAAAGAGTGTGTGGAAGCAAGTCTGTGGTCTGGGCAGCAGACAACCTCCCACCTTGCCCATCTCATCCTATAAAGTACCTCTTAGTAACAGGTATGAGGCTCTGATTGAAGATGACAACTCTGCAAAATAAGTAGGTAAAGAGCACCCTGTCACACAGGTGCCTCCTCAGTCAAAAAAGCATACACCAAGATTATTGGCTTCCTGGCTTAAAAACGTGCTGTATTTATTTTTATAAAGTACAGGTATATAAACTGCATGTTGCAGCATCAAAGCTGATCTTAAATGTCACTATTTTCCCATCTTGAATGCCTCTTCATTTTCCTTTTTTGCATAACAGAGATTTCTAAAAGTAATTTAAAAAAAAAATGTTTTTCTCATAATAATCAAAAACCCCAAAGCACCAGTGCTATTGAGGATTTCTAAATGTGATAACAGGATAGTAAAAGTATTTGAAAGCCTATGAAGTTGCAGTTCTTGCATGCCTATCAGTTTAAGTTAAATAACTTGCAAAATGCTAATTTTGAACTGAAGGACAAGCAAGCAACAAAATTCACTCTGTTATTCTTACCAGACTTCACATCTATCAAATAAAATATAATTTGATATTCCAAGAAGCAGGTTTTAAAAATGGTATACAGGGAGTTCCACAAACAAATCTTTTTAATGTAAATGTGACTTGAGCACATAACTTCCCAAGAGGGACATATGAAAGATATCCCTCATCATCTCTAAATGTATTTGAGTCAAAAGGAGATCCCAGAACGATAGAAATACTTTTTTGTTATGTTAATTAAATACTATTAGCTCCAGCAATTTGTTTTTAACTACTAATCTACCAAAACACAGAAAAACACAGTAAGAATGAGGGAAGGAAGCAGTTATTTTAGTAGAGACAAAAGAAAGATATTTCAGGCCTATCTAAAAAGGTTATGACCTTTCTATTACTAGTCTTGAGAATATCTTTTATTATGGTAAATTAGCACTTGCTGATTCTCTTCTTTTTTCTCTGTATGAAACAATATTTAAAATTTTTAAATGCTTTACTGTTGTCAGTTTTATATAGAGGTTATTTAAAACATAAGCGATACATTTTAAGAGAATGGTTCCTCCAGCTTTATTATGTATATTTCAAGATAGAGAAGATCTATATTCAGTTATTATTGGAAAGGCTGAAATTTTTGAGACAATATTTCTTCTTGCAACGTGGGTAGAGATGATCTGTGGCTTCTGTTTCAGGACACTGTTTATAAATAAGGAAATTAAATAGGAAGGTGCATTAATGAAGAGACAAGAGAAGTCACATTAAAAATTTTTGTAGGTGATTTTAGAAAAGTATTTCAAAATAAACAACAGTTACGAATAATAAATGCTTAGAATCAGTCTTAGATTAAGAACATGATGATAAAGGTATAGACAGTCAAAAAAAAAAAGAAGTAAGAAAATACAAATCCATCATGACTTATCCGAGATGGTGGAGTAAGCCACATTTAGAAACAGTGAAAAAATGTATGATGAAATGACTTATTACAATGGTTGAATGGTGACCAGTAGGTATTATTTATTTCAGTATTTGTGAGACTTCCAAGACAGTCTCCATAGAACACCCCTATAGACAACTTGATGAAGTATGGATTAGATAAGCATACAGTGGGATGGAATGAAAACTGACTGAACTGAACTGCTTAAATAACTGAGATGAGCACCATGAAATCCAGTTGGAGGCTAATCAGAAATTGTGTACCACAAAGTTCAGTACTGGTGCCAACACTATTCAATATCTTTATTGATGACCTGCTTGATGGAACATGGCAACCTTAGCCAGTTTGCAGATGATACAAAGCTAGGAGGAGTTACTGATACATCACAGGATTGTGCTGCTGTTCAGTGGGACCTTGGGAGGCTGGAGAACTTGGATGAGAGGAAATTTATGATGTTCAGCAAAAAAAAATGCAAAGTCCTACACCTAGGAGGAAATTCCCATGCACCAGTACATGCTGGGAGCAGATCAGATGCCAAGCATCTTTGCAGACAATGCCCTGAGGATCCCAGCTGACACCAACTTTTGACCATGAGCTAGCAATCTGCCCTTGCAGCAAAGAAGACTAGTAGCATCCCAGGACACTGGTTATTACCAGGTCAAGGGACATGATCCTTCCCCTCTGCTAAGCCCTGGAGTATGGTGTCTAGTTCTGGGCTCCCAAGTACAAGAGAGACTTGGGCATACAGGAGTGAAGCCAATGAATGGCTAGAAAAATAATTTGGAGCATCTGAAATATGAGGAGAGGCTGAGGGAGCTGGGGCTGTTTAATTTCAAGAAGTGAGAGTCTTAATTGCAAGTTCAGTTTCATCATGTGGGATGGGGGTGATGTGACAATCTTACCAGTATCTGTCACTGTGGAAGTAAAGAAAAGGAAGCTGATTTCTCCCCAGTGGCATCGATTGAAAGGACAAGAAGCTATGGATTGATAACGTGAAAGGTTCTTTCTAACCTGGACAATTCTGTCATCCTATGATTTTATGATTCTAATATTCTATGAATATGAGGTTGCTTGCTAAGAAAAACAGAAAAAAATTCAACTCATATATTCAGTCTGAACAGATGCTACAAATAATGCATGCATTTTTAAGCAAAGATCTAACAGTATATGTGGGCCAACTTAAGATCTTTGCAAACGTCTGTTTCTTAAGTTACTGCAGTAAGGGTAAATAGTTGATTAAAAAGAATGCAAAGACAGAATATTATTGCCTACCCTCATTAAATCTGTTTTTGCTTGATTACTTTAATGCTGCTAAGTCTTAACTCTTTCCAAGCCTATGCCCTTAACACATATGTACATACATGCATATTCCTGTGATTTTATGTTCAGGTATTATAAAACACTTTGTATTCAGGCTACAGGCTTTTAGCCCCCCCTGTTCAGTAACAGTAACATTGGTGGGGCTTTTTGCAAAAATCCTAGACGTTAAATGCATTCCAAGGTCCTACTGACCTAAGAAGATAGAGACGGTGATAGTTTGTCACTCCACGAAGGCAAACCAGTGTTTGCCATACTTAAGCTGAAAAAATAGATACACACAAAACCCTGATTTTTTTTTTTCTGAACAAACTGATATATCTCCACAGATAATTTGGAAATACTTTAAACAGCTCCATTATTTAATCAACTCCATTAATTTTTAATTAATTGATTATGGTTATAATAAATTATTGTATGTTATCTGAATTTTATATAAACTAGTTCGGTAACTATTTCAAGTGTGACTCATCTTCAGAGTCAGAGATAGCATTCACTAGACCACAGCATAAATTGCAGTTGTCCTGGAATTTAATATGATCACAATAAAATAAACTTTCTCTATGGGTAAGATGAAATAAAGTGAATGATGACATTTTTATCTGTCATAAATATGTGTGCAATTTTTATTTAAGTTATATAAATGATGGCAGAAGAGTTGTGAAATAACAGGCAGACAAATAAAATAAATAAATAAGTAAAATGATTATGCTTCATTGTTCCTGTGATTGAATTTTCTTGTTTGAAATGTCAGGAGACTAAGCCATTTTCTTTATTTAGAATGTGCATCACTTAATTGAAATTGTACTATACTATAGAATCAAAACTTATAACTGTTCCATTGCTAGAAATTGTCCTCAGCTTATAAGCAAGACAGAAAAAAAATATTGCACCTTTGTGAGAAGTTTATAAGACTGTCGTGGTTTCAGCCAAATTCACCAAAACCGGAGTGACAGATGTTCCCCCCTCCCCCCTTTTTGTCAGAGAGGAGAGGAAGGAGTTAAAGAGATTCAAGAGTTTAGAACAAACTAAACTACTTTAATGAAAATATAAGTAATATAATAAAAAGGGAAATTAGGAAAAAGGGAGTATACAGTATATACAAAACCGTATCAAGCTCCCAGGATGACGACCACGTCACCAGCAGGCTTCAGGAAAAGTCCCAAACTGGACCTGGTGATCGACAGGAGCCGGATTCCAGATCTGGAGTCAGGAACGCTCGGATCAGGATCAAAGGCAGACGAACAGGCAGAGTCCTCCTTGGATGTCAGCCATCGAGGAAGGGGCGAAAAAAGGGGCGAGAAGGGAGTTGACCTGTTGATCCTTCAGCTTTTATACGGGGCATGATGCTGATGGGATGGAATACCCCTGTTGGTCCGTTCTGGGTCACCTGTCCTGTCCGCTCCTCCTTGAAGGTGGGACCCTCCAACGGGGAAAATGATGAAAATTATCTGACCTTGGTTCTTCCAGCAATAAGTCTAAACAAGGGCCTCTCTGCACCATCCCTTGGTATAATCAGGTCTTATCACTGTGAGACGGAACAGCTCCGAACAATGTGCTGTTAATTTCAGAGTTTAGCCAGCCAGAGGAGGCCTAGCAAAGAAAGTAAAACTGTAAAACAGAAAATTGGTTCGTTTTACCTCAAACCAGGACAAAGACACAATATTTTTCTGGTTTAATGAATTGTTGCATTGAGGGTTTCAGGCACACTTTTCACTGAAAAGTAGTATGCATTGCTGCACAGTAACTGCCAGCAAAGATAAACTCATTACACACCTATGTTGGTGTCCTTGAATGTACTAAAAACTACAGTTGAAAAGCACTCTAAACAGCATTGTTAGTATACATTATATATTACCAAAAATAAGTTGTGATAGGCACGTCATGAATTTAGATAGGTATCAGTTGTCAAGAAAACATAATCTCATTTTAATTCAACTGAAAGATATATTTCCATTCATTTCTGAAGCTATCATGTGTGAGATAATTATATATATATCATTTTATCATCTTAGTTATTGCCATGCATTTTTCTCATTGGCTGATGACAAAACATCATGTAATAATAGCTTGTAGAGACTGATGGAACCCATTACCACATCAAGAATATTCACCTAATTTTTCTAATGTAGAGAGTGGTTGCATTTATTGCTTTGCAAAAATATTATTATTTTTTTTTTATTGTGATGCTTGTGTTTTAAGTCAGTTATACCAGAACTGTGTTTTCAGTGGACTTGATATACAAAATAAACCTTTTCTTTTTAGTGTTTTACTTCCTGAGAAAAAGGTATTACATGTTGGATAATATCTGGTAGATGAACCAAGCTACAAAAGCAGGCATTCTTCCATTCCTTTACATTTGTATTGAGTCACTTGAAAACAACAATTTAAATCCTGAAGCACCCTCTCTCTGATGCTTCAAAGAAAGTGATTTTTTCACAAGAAAGACAGTACATCCAATTGCAGTGCTCCAGCAAGTGAAAATATTATTTTTCCTACTGACATGTGAAAATCAGAAACTTTGTTTTAGAATACCTATTTTTTAGGAATGTTAGTGAAGGATCTTTTCTGAATTAGAGTTAGTAAAAGATCTTGCCTCTATCACAAAAAAAAAATATCTTGGGACTACTTTTTCATGTGTTTTCCCTTCCATTTTCATGTGTTTTCCCTTCCATTTTCATGTATTAAATGACCCTGAAAAAAAAAACAGTATTTTATAATTTGCTGAACTTTGTTAATTAAATAGAATTTTCCAGTAAATCAAAAATGTAAAGCTAAAACCATGAGAACTAGTTGTAAATGTGAGCACTAACTCACAATTTCATAAGTCAAAGATATGTACTTAGCAAGTTTATTTAATGCTGGCTATGAATGTTTTAATCTGGAACTTCATATTTCAAATATATTCTTATTCCAAATGTGCTTGTGTATTTGTAGAATCATGGCCTTAAACCATAAGTCACTCCATTGATTGTTTTTGCCGTATCTTGCATGTTGTTTCATATAAGTTCATGCTTTCAATGTGGAAGAGAAGTACTGGAAACAACTTGAGACATTTCCTGTTTTTTCTAAATTGTTTATTTTCAAGCTAACTTTTAAAAGTTTTTCATCACTCTTTAAAAAAAAAAAACCAAAAGTAATTTCAATAAATGTCTGAAGAATTAGTTATTATGACTCCTTACAATGATGGCATTTATTCTTTTTTTCAGATAGTAACCTTATGTTATGAGTTTAAGGCTAAACAGGGACAAAATTGGGACACAAATAAATTATTTTTCATGTGTTCAGCCACAGAATTTTTATACTTTATTTTATTTTCTTTGCAATTAGTATGTTGGGTTTTTTGGTTGTGGTTTTTTTTGGTTGGTTGGTTGTTTTTTTT
>VZRU01005964.1:198088-216605 GCA_013398155.1 Pedionomus torquatus
TGCAAAGACTGTGGCATGAAAGTGGCTGTAAACCAGAATGGTGCTGCTTTGGTGACTGTCGAGTAAGAAGATTCATAAAAGAATATTATATATAACATATATATATATATATGTTATATATAATATTCTTTTATATATATATATATAAATATATATATAAAATATATATATATATAACAGATATTCATGCCTTCTTTATGTATATCATCCAATTAACTAAAAAATAAAAGAATGACATCTGAGGAGATGGAGTAAGTTAAATAAATCACTAAATAAAGACCACACCCTAAGTCTCAGAAAGAAATGGACCTTATGAAAGTACCTTTGAGAATGTAGTAATACTCTGTCTTACATTATTTTGGCTTGTGACCTCAAAGGATCACTCAAACTGGTATTCATCATCTAAGAGATATATTTCCTGTGAAATTTCTATGCAAGTGTTCTTGGCAGTGATCATTACTGAGTCAGTGATGGTTTTCCCTGTGAGTCAGTATTGAATGGGCACCTAAGTTGAGGGAGAGGAAGACATACAGCTGATGCAAGGAACCACACAGATAAAAGGATAAAATGAATATCCGTTGTTTCTCTTATACTCATTGGAAATATTAACTTTTTTTTTTTCTTTATTGCTATGATGACGATCATATACTCTGCCCAAAACAAAGCATTTTTTTCACAATTTACACTGCTGTTTTCATTAAAATGACAGAAAACGTTGCCTTACTCTGTTAAATCATAGCTATAATTTTCATCATGGAGGTACAATGACTAGATTACAATAGAGGGAAAAGTGGTGTGCATATAATATTTTGTTTTACTAGTTCACAATTCTCATAAAGATGTAAGTGGGTATTTTGTTTCAGAAAGGTTTAACAGAATCTAAAGATGAGAGTTTGGGATATCAAGTTTATTTTTAAAGGAAATCACAATCAGTGAACTAAAGTCTTTGGTCTGAATGCAATAATTATTATTTTGTTGTGGTTTTTTTTAATGGGAATTTTCTTTGAGTAATGTCTGAGTAATGATTTGAAGCTAGGTCTGATGTTTATCTAAAAAAATCAAGATGATATGTAATGGTAGTTAAAAGAAATAACAAGAGGGACAGACAGAGAGAAAGATAAAATTATTCCATTTAATGCGTTAGTCAGATGGCAAATATTAAGTTTAATCTTCAATTTTCCTTCTAATCTTTAGATTCTAGAAATAGACATATTAAAACTGCATGGATTCAGAAGTAACTTTTGTCTTTTTTCCTTTCAGATGTCTTTAAATGTAATTATGAAAATCAGTCTTAGAGATTTTGAAGCAAGAAATGCCAGAAAGATACATTCTTGCTTCATCGGAAAAAAAAATAAATATTAAAAGTACATAGTATTTAGATTAACTTTCCTCTTCTTTCAGTGATATAATTTGACTCCTGAAAAGAAGGACCCAAAGTTCACAGGGCCGGTTTGGTAGCACTTGAGATATTGCATTTGTACACACAGAACAATAATGATCTGCCATCTGAATGACCTTTCTTTTAGAAATGGAAATTCAAGCAACACTATATAATAATGTCTTTTGTCTTTTTTGCAAGAAGTTAAAGAAAAAATAGCACCTTCTGGTGTAGCAAGAAGGGAGCTGTTCTTAATTTCAGAGGTTGGTAAATACAGATTCAACCATGACAGAAAAAGTTTGCATATGCAAATGTAAATGTCACAAAATTCAGAAGGCAATTGCTACAAGAAAAAGTAATTAGTAACTTTCATAGAGGAGGAAAATTCAGCCTAGATCCATATCCAGATAATTAACTCTGTTGTGTGTCTAGCTGATGGCCTGTGTAATTACAGCTCCATGCTAGCGTCATCTTTGTTTGTTGTGTACATAAGTTGGACATAAATGAAAAACAAAACAGAGTCTACAGGAATTATATTTTTTTTCTTGTAATTAAGTAATTTACATAGCAGAAAATAAAAAATACATCCAGAACACTTTCATTCAAGAACTCTGCTAATAATCTTGCATGAATGTTGAGATTGTGTAAGAGCTTTCTGAAAATTGTCACAGTTCTTTTGGTGAGTGAAAACATGACTATTTCACACCAGTGGTGGGATAGCAAAAAAGTCTAATTAAACAAGAAAGTTTTGGGGGGGTTTGGTTGTTTTTTTGTTGTTTTTTTTTTTTTTTCTTAAATCTTTGCCTAACAGATATAATTTAGTCTTGATAGTTTTTATATTAATATTCAATATTCAATTTCTGATATTGAGGAAATAACTACAAAGACACAGTAATTCCTTTTTTACTATATTAATATTTTCATGTCTGGTTTAAATGAAGGCTTTCAGCATAATGGATACAAATGGCTACACAAGTGTAAATCAATTCTATTTTATTATTATTTGCTTAAGTCCTATTACTTTCTTATGGCAGAAACAAAGGTATGACCTTGGACAAAAATAGGTGGTAGTTACGTCTGAAATGAAAAAAGGTTTACATTTTTGACTGACAGAAGAAATTAGTCTGTCCATTTTAAATCTACATTGAGAAGATAACAATTAAGTATTAATACAAAGTTTGTTATAAGGTTGTTGTTGTATAAGGCTGTGCTCATATTAGCAACAATTAGATATTCAGTAGTCAACATATTTTAAGCATGGTGCTTGTTAGTGCAAAGGATATTGATAGCAAAGTAAATGTCTCAATAGGATTAGTTAGCAATAGAATTATCAGTAGAATTAAATTAGCTATCAATTAGAATTAAAGTGCAGAATTGCTGCACTGTGAGAAATAAAAATTGTAAATACATATGTAGGCTAGATAATTTCAGAAAATCAAAAGAACATTTAAAAAACATTTTAAAAATACTCTGTCCCCAAAACGTGGTATCACTTTTCTGTTAGATGCTATATTCTTGACAAGCTGAAAAATCTGTGAATATAATTACTATTAGAAATGTTTTTGATAATGTTAATATAATGTTTGACATTAGTAACATAATTTGAAATTAATATATTTTTGTTACTGTTTGGAACGAAAAATGAAATAAAAATAAAGCAACTTTAATTGATGTACTTTCATTTAATGGTCAACAAGGAGACAGTGTTTCTGTGATTTTGCCAACATTATGTCTTTGGTCATTTAGAAATATGAAAGATTTCATCATAAAAATATTTTATCTATGACATTATTTCTGGAGTTATATTCTGTTTCAGTCAATACTGAGGAATTTTTATTTCTTTCATCTGATTTTAAAATGTTTTGCAGAATGTAAATTGTATTTTCTGAACAGCCCAACTAATAAGAAAAATAGTTGAGGTGAATATGTGAAAAAAAAATGGAAACTAGCCTATTTTATCTTTATCAAATAACTATAACTTCTGTGATAAATATTTCATTTGGAAAAACACACGTGACACACATTACTCAGCAAACATTTTGATAGGTGCTTGAGCAATTTATTTTTATTTTGAATTTGTTGCTTTTTAAGGGAAATGCAAAAAATAAATATTTTTAATCATAAAATGCTTCAATGTCAGAATTCTTGTAGGTATAGTATGATTATGGGTCTCCAGCCTCTGAATATGAATGTCATTTGGGAAGTTAAAGCCAACCAGCAGTAATGGTTTTGGGGTAGAGGAAGAAAGCGGCACTGAACTCATTCTAGAATGCAATTATGAAATCTCAAGAATAAAGACTTTCAAAATCATGAGCCAAAGTAATGCATATGCAAAGACTGCTAAAATGATGAGACATCAGAGCTGTTTTCTGTAGTCTACAGTTTTCTATCCTTTGGCTATGATATTTTTTTCACGTTTACCTAGGCAATATCCTAAATGCAAACCTAAAAGAATATCTAGTTGCTTGGTTCAAGGCTGAACAAATCCAATATCCTTTTTCTGATCCTTGACAATAGCGTATAATCACGACAGCTTGCAATAACACTTGTCACCATTACTCTCCTAGTTTACAAAATTTGTGCCCTCGAAATGGCTTGATTTGTATGTGGTTTCTATGTTATGGTGGGGTGACCAGCATCTAAACAGCAGACATACACTTGCAATTCGCCCCCTGCCAAGTAGAAGGGGGAGAGAATCAGAGGAATAAAACTAAGAAGAGTTGTGAGTTGAGATAAAGGTGGTTTATTAAGTATAGGAAAGAAGAAAACCAACCAAACGTACTATGTAAGTTCAGTCATTCACCACCTCCCACAAGTAGACCAATGCCTAGTCAGTCTCTGGGTAATGTCCACCTCCCCAAAGAAAATTTCCCCTCTCTATTCAGTGCTGAGCATGATGTTATATAGCATGAAATACCTCTTTGGTCAGTTCAGGTCAGCCATCCTGGTTGCATTCCCTCCCAACTTCTTGCCCACTCCCAGCCAAATCCCAAACGGGATGGGCAAATTGGAAGAAAGAGAAAGCCCTGAGACTGTACAAGTACTGATCAGCAATAGCCAAAACACTGATGTTTTATCAACACCTTTTTAGTCACAAATGCAAAACACAGCCACATATGGACTGCTATGAAGAAAATTAGCTCCATCTAAATTAGATCCAGTATGTTAGCATTTAATGATTGTCAGCAAATTTTTATTACACGAACCAGTTTAGTCTTCTCTTGAACTCATATATTAGTGCTCTATCTGGTGCAACAAGAACAAGACCGTGTTAAGGGTATTTATATTGTTTATATGTTGTAATATGTTCTTATTTTTATCATTAATGCTACGCATGAATTTTACATATTGGCAAAGCAGGTTCTGAAAAAAAAGAAAAAAAGTAAATTTACTACTATAAGAAGAAATGTAAATTACTCAATGTGGCCAAGATATCATTAGAGTTTTAACAAAAGACAAATATTATCTACTGATTTAAGGAGTGGGATGAAAAAAGAAGTAAAGAACTCTAAACTAAATATTATAACTTCACAGCTAAAAAGGGAGGACTGATTATAGACTACACTTTCCTCACAAAACTAAGGTAATTTTCAATAAAATAAGCACATCCAAAAATTTGTTACTCAGATATTTAAATCTATCAGAGAATAAGTGAAAAAATTAAAGTGATAGCCATACCACACATGCTTTTTACTTAGATCTCTGATTTAATTGTTACATTAAGATGACCATTGCTTGGCAGGAGAGTCATGCTCTTGATGTTAAGAGGACCTTAAAAGATCTAAATGTGGAGCATGTTAGATCTGATGTTGCTACCTACCTATATTTAGTAATATCAAAGAAAAGTCATACTTGACTATAAAAATGTTTTTCAATTTATACAATTGCATCTTCTAGTAGAAGTTTATATGAATATCAATTAAACCAAAACTCTAGACTCATAGACTTATTTTTTATTTAACACACAAATTCTGTTAAATATATCAGTCTATGCAAAATATTATGAACTAAAAGCTCGTGCTTATGGAACATAAGCATCTTTCTCAGAATAAAAGGAAGCAAACTATATTCTTTTTTAAACTCACTAAAAGTTAAAAACCCCACCAAATATTAATGCAAATTCATATGACAGAGGCAATACAGCTGATATTGGTCCCTGTCTCTTGAAAACACAAAAAATATATCCTCTAGTTAATACTGGATATTGTGAGGTTATTAGTTGGTTTGTGTTTTTTTTTTTTTTATTCTAAAGTTCATTTGCCCTTCTTTCCAGTAAAAAACGAATACAGTAAGTGAAACACACTTAGTCTTTTTTTTTATTTTATATTTTCTTTTTATTTTTGCTAAATTAAGCATTGGATGTGATCTTTTGCATCAGGGAATGAGACTACCTCATATGTAGCAATGGACTTTTTCCTACAGCCAGTTTAGGCTATGAATAAGAAATATTTAAACTGCATTTAAAATGCTCTGACATGGTCTCCCAAGAAGGAGCAGACCTTTTTAAAAAAGCACCAACACCCTTGATATGAAGTTTTATTTTGTTGCGGTTCATTTAATGAAGGAAATGATTTGTCATAATTGCCTGCAGAGTCAGAAAACATGGTGACCAACTGATCTCTTCAAATATTAAATTACTGAGGGAAATGAGAATTTTAAACTTCTGGAGGAGATTTAAAAAAAAAAAAAAAAAAACAAAAAGAAAAAAAAAACCCCTATAATTATTTCCTGGTTTTCTGGTAGTCAGAAATCATCTTACATGTAAGAATCATATCAGTATTTCTTAAGGTGCTTGAAACTTCAAATATTATCAAAGGAATGGACTTTTTTTCTTTTTATTTAAACTCATGCTTATTATTAGATATTAAAATACTATTATTTAAGTTTCATAATAGGCCTATAAGAGCTGTTCATGAACTTGATACAGAAGTTTAACTTTTCAAATTTTATAAACCTTTTCAATTTATCATTTAATGTTTTAAAATGGAGTTGACTCAGGACTAAATAGAAAAACTGTTCTATGAATTATTTATAACTAAAAAGTTAGCTTGAGGATGAAAAACCAAGCTGAACAAATATTGTGTTGAGGGTCAAATTCTCCCTCAACATTAAAGTGATAGTTCAACTAGTTGTTTAATTTTCACATTCAGTAAATCTTTCACATTTTTGTAGCAGAATTTTCAGGATGGAGGCTTTTGAAGAATGTTGTTTTACTAGGGTTCTGAGTGCTCTCAGAAATATATATAAACATAGTGTTTCTTCTTCTGCTTCTATCTTTTACATGACACAAAAATTTAGAGAAATACAGTATTAAATGCTTATTTAATTACATTAAAAACAAGAACTATAAATCCCATTAATTCAAGGTGACTGCTATGTTAGAAAAATTAAGATTAAAAAAAGAAATAGACAAGCTGATCAGGCAATTACCTCGATTATACTCCCTGTTTTCATATTATAAAGCTCTTTAGTCAGAACTAAGGCATAATTTAAAAACATTCTTGGGGTTTTGGGGGTGTTTTGTTGTTTTTTTTTCCCCTCAGATCAATGAAATGGAAATAAGGTAAGACATTATGCTTGGCAATCTCCAGATCTGCAAGAATGATCTAAAAGGTCACATAAGGGATCTTAGCCAACAGTCACAATCCACTGAGGATTCAGTACAGTTGGAAATGTGTATAGTCATTTATACATTACACTGTCATGCAAGAAATCCAATGAGTTTTCATTTGGCCAAGCTTAGATTTTGTCTGTTTTGTCTTAATCACTAGTGACAAGTTCATGATTTTACAAGACCATTCTTAAATCAGTCTGGGAATAAACAGCTCTAATGTATTTGTGCATTGCATTTATGCATTCATCTGAAATATTTTACATAATCAATTTCCGAACTGGACCATATACTATATAGACAAGTGTTTAATTTTGTTTCGCACATAGAGCTTGATTCTTTCATTCAGTGCTCCGTCTTAAGTTTCTTTTATAAGAAATAATAAATACTATCTTCTTTTTAAATTTCCCATTCTCATTTACAGAACACTGTCATATTCTATTATATCATTTCCTTCTTGAGATGAAGAATCCTGGTTTTCCATATGTGGAGAACATTCTGTATTACTGAAAATCCTTGCCACTTTGCTCTGTCTATCATACATTTTGAAGAGATACCACTGATTTAAGCAGTGATATATATTCTTTTCTATATCCAACCCAACAAACCTGCCTTTTAGCCATCCATGTAAATAATCAATACCTTATAAAAACTTCCAGTATCTCTTTCCAGAATGGTAATATATAAATTCAGCCTATTGTTGAAGAGTTAAAGTTTTCCTTTATTTGGTTTTATATATCAATGTTGAAGTTCAACTTAGATTTTATCATTGTCATTCAAAATATTATCATTTTTTTGCACCTTTTTTGGCACCTATCATTTTTTAACAACTGTCAATAACTTCTACTGTCTGAAAACTTTTCACCCTACGACTTTTTCCAGATGATGTATTCAAGAGTACAAAAAAAACCAGAATGGGTCACAACACAAATTCCTGTAAGATTCCAAAGGAGATTTCCTTTTTTCTTCTTAATCTTTTTTTTTTTTTTTTTTTTTTTTTTTTCCAGGAAACCCATTGTTTACCAATTCCAGCTGTGTTACACACTTTATTCTGCCACTAATAGAGAAGATTTTCCATTTTATCTTAAATGTATTAAAATTAAATGTATTAAGCTTCTTCAAGATTTTTCTGTGGGTACACCACTATATTTTTTAAAGTATACTTAATCATCTCTATTCCTTATTTACATTTGAATGCCTCAAAGATATGAAATAGATTTTGAAGCTGACTACCTTAATAAAAGCTTTATCTTTATTCTAAACATTTATAGATTCAAAAGATTCTATTCTATTCATCTGCAATTTCTTTTTATATATTTTTCTGATTTTCCTATTGAAAATCAGACTTCCTTTCCTATAGTTTCCTTCTTCTTCTCCAGAGCAATTTTTTAAATTTGCACTCAATATCATCCATCCCTGTTATCCCAAATCTCTATTAAATGGGAGTAAATAATCAAGTTGTTTATCTTTTCAATAGCATTTGTTTCTAATAACTAACTTTTTAAAATCTTCAGCTTCAGGGAGTTATAATTCTTTAAAGTGATACTACAAATAAAAGCTTTTGAAAGAAATTGCCTTTGTGTCCTTTTTATCAAACACCAAGGTGAATAACTAGAGTTTCTTTCACTTTTTTCCTTGAATGATCCTTTTGACCAATCACCCACTAGCCCTCAGCTTCTCCCATACACCCTTACAAAGCTGTGAAAAAGATATTCACATTCCTGCTACATGTCTTCTGGTCTCAGATTTTACAATTTTATTGTTAACTTTTGTACATAATTTGGGCATGACTTCCACTTTTGAAAACCATATCATACTTTTAATCACATCCTTTATTCTTTATTCTGTGTAACCACAAGATTTTATTTTGTTCCTTTACTTTTCCTAAGAACTTCTTTTATGGCATATCTAAAGAGATTATATCACACTTGAAAGCATTTTGCCTATTCTGCTACTTGTAATTTTGCCTGCGTAGCATTCATTTCTTTAACTAAGTCCCCTTTCTGAATTAAATATTAATGTAGTTATTACCTGAGGTGGTACTAAGTCTTAATGCTATCACCTTGCTACAAATGTTGACCTGTCTATATACCACTCCAGTCCTAAAACAGAAACAAAATTAAATTGAATGTCTAAACTATAAATTCTTTTCCCTAAAAATAGCCCTAAGTAATTTTATTTCATATGAATGAAAAAGCTGAAGTATATGCTATTTTTTTTACTAGGGTAATTCAGGAGAAAAGCAAAAGCAAGAGTGGGAAGGGAATGGGAAGGGGGAGAAGAAAGGAAGGGGAAGGGGAAGAGAAAAGGGAAGGGAAACGTGAAGAGAGAGGAGAAAAAGGTGAGAAAGGAAAGGCAGGGCAAGAGAAAAAGGTAGACAAAACTGAGGTTCATTATTTCTTCAAAGCAGGAACCAATTATTATATTTAGAATTACTGTGATATTCTCCAACATGTATCACTTATTGCTTGTAGTGAAGACAAACCCATTTTCTCACTGTCTTTTCTTGGAAGCTCCTTATCCTGAAAAGAAAAGACAGGAAAAAAAATGTTGGAGAAAGCTGAACAGTTCTTTTTGCCTACACATATAAACTTGCTGAAAGAACTACAGCTCATCAATATCCTTGCTTAGCACCTCTGTTCAGGATAGTGAGCTCAGGTACAGGTGTGAGTCTATGCCTGTCCTCTATGCCTGTCCTTTACCCATAACACCGCAGCTTTTTCTGTATACTCTTTCTGACAGACTAAGAAATGGTAAACCCCATTTTGCACAGCTTGACTCATACCAGACTCCCATTACACATTTTCACATGTATGTCCCCCTTATTTATTCTCTCTTCTCAGTAAACATCAGAGAAAATGACTCATGCACAGAAGGGGGCACCCATCCAGTTATTCTGGAGGGAACTGATAGACCTACTGCCTGTTAAAAGATCAGCTCTGTAGCAGTTGCTTCTATTCAAGAATATAGTCTCAACGTGTGGGAAGAATCCTGAATCAGAAATTACTAATTTCAGAGCTATTACTATGAATCATGCTGTCATCTCAATGCAGGAATTGTCATTCTAGTGCTGCTCTCAGCATGCAGAAAAAGAGGTGGACTGTACTGAGTTAGAAAAAATAGCCTTTGCAGAGTGTGATTTTCATATATATCATAGACCAATAGGTGCCACCATTGCACTGTGACAGTCTCAGTAAATCTGAAAGAATAAATAAGAGGAACTGCTTTGGTTTATAGTTCAGAAAATGCATTTTCTTGAGAAAAAAAAAAAAAAAAGCAGGGTGTTCTTTTTTTCCTTTTGGGAAGGCAATTTTGGGAATGTAATTTGGTTGCTTGGCTTCTTATTCCTTTTTCGTTTCCCTACTTTCCTATTTTTTTCCCTGTTTGATTCATTCTAGCCCAAATGTTGCAACCTTGACATTTCTTTGTAATTATTCAAAGCCTTTGATCACAAGAATCCAAATGAATTAAGCTTTAGTAAACTATGTGGATGTGTTTTTGTATTGTTTTACTGCTGAGCAAACACCACCACAGAATGACTTCATTTGAGTAATTTCTCATTCCTTTGGTGACCTAAATAGGGCTGCTCTCAGAGTTCTTTATTGGATTTTTATATATGGAAGTCACACCAGATATACAGCTGCAAGTTACAGGGTACCACGAAAATTCTGTTGAGAATAGAATGTTTTCAGGGTTGGTATTCCTTTTTTCCAAATGTAAGGAATGGAAGAATGCTTTTTGGATATATTTCTGACTTTTCCACCCATACTTGGATATGTTTCAAAGCCTGTAAGTACTACTACTTGCTAGGTAAAAAAAATGAAGAAAGCAACACCCTTCACAGTTAGATACTCTGGAACTTAATTATTGACCTATTTAGATGATTTTAACATGTACTATGTTAGATAAAATTTATTTTCCTATTTGTAGGCAACTGTAATTTTGTGCCACTGAGAAAGGGCATGTACACAAATACTTGCTAAGCCAATTTAGATGATAATAAGGGAAGTTTCTTATAATGTCTAACATATTTGTCTGAACTCCAATTTAGTTTGAGTCTCCAAGATGAGAAGCAAAATCTATATCACTATCTTTTCAGTTCTTATCTTGCTGCTCAGACTTCTAAATGAGTCAGCAATAATTGAAGGTTTGTGTGTAATTGAGATGGATGTAAAAAATGTGATAAAGCAACTTCACTTTGTAGTAATTATCAATTCATTTGCCAGCAGTAAATCTATACCAGTATGACCTGAATTACAGCAAATAGCATAAAGATGAAAGAGTTGCCCTAGTTTCTACAGTTATCTAGTCTTATCTGCATCACTGTACTTTATTTGGTTTTTGTTTGCTTAATCCTCCAATGCTTCACTAATGTATGAAATAGAATACCCACTCAAACACATTCACCTTGCACAGGTATTTAGGGAATAATTCTTTCCCATTAAAACCACTCAGTTTTCCATCATCACCATAAAACCATTGGAGAAGATCTATAATGTTGCATGTCTTAGTGAATCAGGTCCATTGTTGTAAGGGGAGACCATAAAAATACCATGCCTTTTTTGGTTGACAGCAACACAAATCAGGATTTGCACAGATCAGTGCAACACAATGTCTAAACCACTGTTAATTAATAAACAGTTTATTAACCAAAATGCTCTTTTCCTTAAAGAAGGCTATTTAGAAATATCTGCAACAATAAACTGAACAGGATGAGGGAATGTGTTGATATACCATTATTACTACCATTTGCTCTGTTACAGATTGGCTCAGTTTTGGCCTTTGTCAGCAGCACTCTCCCAAACAATGCCCAGCTCCAGACAGGGGATAGCTCAGGAGGAGGGCACCAAACCTGGAACTGAAGGATCTGAGTCCAAAGAGAAGGAAACCTAAAGTATTTCAACATCAACAGTCTGACTCAAAATGTCTTAGTGCCACTGACATTTATTTTTCATATAAAATGTTTCAGGAAGCACCAACCTGCCTTTGTTTCTGTCAGCTAACATTTTCACTAAAAATATTTGTAGATTTTTCCCCTCAGAGCTAAGGAACTTTTAGAATATTCAGCTGCCTGGCAGTTCCTACATCAGGAAATTCAGTAAATGATAGATAGCACACCATCAGTAAATGATAGATAAGCACCACACTGATCCAAAAGGCAAGTTTAGAGGAAAAGAAGAATCCAGCAGAAAGTGGAGTGAGCCAGCAAGGCTATTTCATGTACCAGGCTGTCAGTTCTCTATACAGTTGACTACATCCCAGGCTAAGGATGACAATGAAAGACCCTGAGCATAACAAAATATGGTTGGTCCTGGTCTTCTTTCCGGTCTGTGGTCTACCCTGGCAAATCAATCCCATGGCTTGCATGCTCATCTTTTTGCCCAACCTTTTCTTCTTGACTTGCATACAGGTAAACACCAACAGTTTTCTAAAGTGTTACAGGAGTTTGCTATTTTTATCAACATTTTAAAGAAAAATATTTGAAATATATTATCTTGCCATTTAATGGTCTTTTTTTTGTTTGTGTTTGTTTGTTTGTTTGTTTGTTTGTTTGTTTGTTTTTTCAGTCTACAGCATCATTGGAAACGTTTGCCAACTTGTGTGGGTTTTTTTGCTGGGAAAAGAAGATCTTAGTTAATGGAAAATAATGTCCAGACCTCTTGTCTAATTTGTCAGTCTATATCTCTGTGTGCCTCTCTCTCTTTTCTGATTTAGTCTAGATTCACAAAATATTTGAGCAAATGGTCCCTGTCAGCAACAAAATTTAATCTTGTGTCTAACTCAGCATGTGTCTATAGGTGTGTTGGAGCACTATACAAAACAGTTTCAGAGGCAATAGGTGAGATGCAGAGAGTTGTCATTCCACTCAGCTTCTTTTCCACTTTGCCTATGCAGAGATAACCTGGGGGGAGCTGTAAAAACGGCTCAGCTGTTGTCTCAAGGTTGCATCACAATAAGAACAAACTGAATGGAGCCTTAGAAAACAAAATGCCCAGAGTTCCATCCCACCACTATTTCCTTGACTTTGAGTGCTAGACATCACAAAATTAGCAACAGAAATTTAGGAGCCATCACACCAGCAGAGGTAAATATTCCAGATAGGGTAATCCACTCAGGCATTATGCTGCACCCCCATCGAATCAGGAAATATAAACCATAAGCTTTGGGGAGAAAGATGGGGAATCTTCCAAGGATACAGCTGGCCTGTAGGAGATTCTTCCCCACCTTGACCAGGATGCTGTACAGGGTAACTTCCCAGGGAGTGACCTTGCCTGAGAGAGAGGGTAAGTGATTAAGAAATATATGTACAGTATATGGCATGTCATTAAGGGCATGATTGGTGCACTCTTTTAAGATATTAATACCTAGCATGTTTGTGGTCTGTGCTGTTGCTTTTCAGGATCACTTGTAGATTGTATTAATGTATTTCGTGAATTGTTTTTAAATTACAATATCATATTCACCACTGTACCCATTGGACCTGCAATCATGGTGTATTGGACCTGTGAGTGAAGCCCAAATAAATTGCTAATTTGAACCTCTCAGTGCAGTCCTTTCCCTTTTCTCCACAATTGATTTATATGAATAGAGAGTAATTGGAACCTTAACCTAAACAGACTAATTAAAGACTTATTTTGTGGCAGTATGGTTGAGAATGGAATCTATCCTGTTTGTCCAGTAAAACTCTAGGTAATCTGAACACTTATTGTACTGGAATTCAACATTATAATTCCTGTAATACTTCCTTGTATTTAACTTCCAGGTACAGATGGTCCCATTGAAATCAGATTACATGTTAAAGTCTTATGGAATATTAAGTAAACTCAGGCACTTTCATATTAATAGGACATCAGGACATTGAGTGTTGAATGACTTGTATTGCTACACTTTTGTTTTACAGGTGTTCTGGGATAAACTCTGAATGAAACAGTAAGAATCAGTGCAGATGCTCAAAGTATAGCATCCCACTTTCACTGTAATTATAGATTGGATGCTTATTCATGTGTGAAAAGCTCTACAAGAAGGTTTGCATAAGGATACATTTCCTCATTTGTGGAATCTTTCAGGATCTACAAGCACCAAAAGATTTAGAACACAGCATAATTTCAACCACAGTCCTTTCAGATAAACCAGATACTGTTTTTCAATTGTATTGTTTAACATTTTAAGGACAGTGGAAGTAGTTTCTAAAAAAATAAATCACTGTAAGGGCAAGTATTGTAATGCTATGGCAGATTCTGGTTGCTAGTGGCTGACAAGAAGTACACAAAGCATGTTCTTAATTACATTAATGAAACCTTGTTCAGCGGGATAACCCAGGAAATTTAGGAGAGTGAGTACTCACAAAACTTCCCTGTTCTGAACTTCTTAAGTTTTCAAAATGGAGTCCAATGCTTCAACATGAAGGAATTTAATTTCTAAGGGAACAATCTCTGTTTATGTTTTGAGGGTTTTTTTTGAGTGGGGCCGAAGCTTTCACCCAACAGTTAAGCCAACCTCAAATCAAGTTCACTTCTCTTTTTAGCTCCACTCTTAATGTACAGAAATATTACAGCACAGCGAAGCCTTCTGGCAGCCAGAGTGTCCTGCCAACAGGCTGCTGAGCCAAAATAATTACTCCCAGAGATGGTTCATATCAGCTCCCCATATAAACTTTCAAACTCTGCCAGAAAGAACTGGTTTTATTTCATATTTCATAGCCCATTACTGCACTAAATGTTCACTGACCTTTAGAAAAAATAAACGTGGTAACATACACGTGGCAAACATTTTCAGTCTACATTTTCACTAACAAACTTTATTGAATTGAGGACTTGTCTTCCTTTGGTTCTAGTTTTTACTTGAAATTGTTGATGCAGCACCTGCTGTTCTTCATGTGAAGTCACTTGCGTGTCTATTTCAGGTGTACAGTTTTTGTCAGTCTCAGGACAATGTTAAATGAGAGAATTTTACTTATTTTTTTCTTTCATTCTTTTTGTGCTATGCAATTGCTTTTGTGAAAAAGTGGGTTCCTTAGGCTGAATCTTATACCAGAAGAAATGTATAATCAATAAAGACATCATTTGATATTTTATGTAGAGATATGACTGACTGACTTGCCTTTTCCAGTACAGGTGCAAGAAAATATTTAAATAAATTATGTCCCTAGAAAAAAGAGTAGATGATTACCTTATATCCACTTCTTACCACTTACAAGAGAACACCAGAGAGGAGTCATGCTGGACCCTTCCCTTACCAACAAGGAGGGGCTAGCAGGGAATGTCACCTTCAAGGTTAGCCTTGGCTGTAGTTATCATGAAATGGTAGAATTCAAGATCCTTAGAGAAGTGAAAAGGGTGCACAGCAAGCTCGCTACCTTGGACTTCAGGACAGCAAACTTTGGCCTCTTGAGGGGTCTGCTTGGCAGGGTAAGATGAGAAAAAGCAATTAAGGGGAGAGGGGCCCAAGAAAACTGGTTAGTATTCAAGGATCACCTTCTCCAAGCTCAAGAGTGAGTTATTCCAAGAAGAAGTTAGGCAAAAAAGCCAGGAGGCCTCCATGGATGAACAGGGAGGTCCTGGATAAGCTCAAAAGCAAAAAGGAGGTCCACTGTGGGTGGAAGCAAGAATGAATAGACTGAGAGGAATACAGAGAAACTGTCCATATATATACGGGAACCATATTAGGCAAGCTAAAGCTCAGATAGAGCTTAATAAGTCTGGGACATCAAGGAAAACAAGAAAAACTCCTATATGTCAGAGATAGAGAAGGCTAGGGAAGATGTGGGAGCTCTCCAGAAGAAAACAGGAGACCTAGTTACCCAAGGTATGGAGAAGACTGAGGTACTGAATGACTGTTTCACCTTGGTCTTCGCTGGCAAGGACTCTAACCCCACTGCCCAAGTTGCATAATTCAAGAATAGGGACTATGAAAATAAAGAACCGCCCAATATGGGAGAAGATCAGGTTCAAGACCATATAAGGAAAGTGAAGTCAACAGTTTCTGATGAAATTCATCCATGGGAACTGAGGGAGCTTGTGGAATATATTGCTAAACAACTTTTGATTATACTTAAGAAGTTGTGGCAATATGATGAAGTTCCTGCTGACAGGAAAAAGGGAAACAAAACATCCACTTTCAAAAAGAAAAAAAAATGAAATCTAGGAAACTACATTCCAGTCAGTCTTACCTCTGTGCCTGCCAAGATGATGGAGTAGATCCCTGTGAAACCTCTGCTAAGGCACATGGGAAAGAAGGAAAGAATTGGTGACAGCCAACACAGCTTCATTGAGGGTAAGTCAAGCCTGAGAAATTTGGTGGCCTTCTGCAATAGTGCCACAGCATCAGTAGATAAAGGGAGAGCAACAGACATCTACCTGTACTTATGCAAGGTGCTTGACGTTGTCCTGCATGACAACCTGGTATCTATATTGGAAATACATGGATTTGATGAATGGACCCCTTAACAGGTAAGGAACTGGCTAGATGGCCCCAGTGAAAGGACTGTGGTCAACGGCTCAATGTTAAAGTGGAGAACAGTGGTAAGTGGTGTTCCTCAGGGGTCAGTACTAGGACCAGTACTGTCTAACATCTTTGTTGGACTGAGTGCACCCCTGGCAAGTTTGCTGATGACACCAAGCTGTGTGATGTGACTAACACACTGGAGGGAAGGGATGCCATTCAGAGTAACCTGGATAGCTTTGAGAGGTGGGCCTGCATGAACCTCATGTTGTTCAGCCAGGCCAAGTACAAGGTCCTGCACCTGAGTATCAGCAATTCCAAGCACTAATACAGGCTGGACAGAGAATGGATAGAGAGCAGTCCTGACTAGAAGGACTTGGGAGTACTAGTGGATAGGAAGCTCAACATGAGCTGGCAATGTGTGTTCAGAGCCCAGAAAGTCAACCACATCCTGAGCTGTGCCAAAAGAAGCATGGCCAGCAGGTCAAGGGAGGTGATTAGCCCTCCCATTCTGCTCTCATGAGACTCCACCTGGAATACTATGTCCATCTCTGTGGCCCACAACCTAAGAAGTACATGGGCCTGGCTGGAATGAGTTCAGAGGAGTGTTATGAAGATGTTGAGAAGTATGGAGTATCTCTTCTATAAAGACGGGCTGAGTGAGTTGGGGTTGTTGATCCTGGAGAAGAGAAGGTTCCAGGGAGACTGTATAGCAACCTTCCAGTACTTCAAGGGGGTCTGCAGGAGAAAGGGGAAGGGACTTTTTATCAAGAACTGTATCAATAGTATGAGGGGTAACAGTTTTAAACTGAAAGTCTGAAGATAGAAATCAGATACTGGGGAAGAAATTCTTTACTGTGAGGGTGGTGAGGCACTGGAACAGATTGCCCAGAGAAATTGTGTATGGCCCTTCCCTGGAAGTGTTCGAGACCAGGCTGGATTTTGCTTTGAACAACCTGGTCTAGTGGAAGATATCCCTGCCCATATGGCAGGGGCTTGGAACTGTGTGATCTTTAAGGTCCCTTCCAACCTGAACAATTCTATGATTCTACCATGACCAACATTGGAAACTGCTGCCAGTGATTAAAAATTAAGACTTTCTAGTTCAAGGTAATGCAAAATTCATAATTTTGCATTCTCATAAATTTCACATATGATATAAACTGGGCTTAGAGAAACAGAGGCTTACATTAAGAGAAGATTTTACTTGTTTTGGGAAAACATTAAATCAGCAGTCAGATTCATATGCCTTCTCATAAAAAGTTATTGTAAATAATAAAGATCTTGGATTAAGATATATATCTTCCTGTATTTCTCAATACAACTTTTCTATGGAGCCAGGTAAAAATACACAAACCAACCAACAAAAAAAACCAAAAAAAACAAAACCAAAAACAAACAAAAAAAACCCAAACAAACCAACAAACAAACAAAAAAAACCCAAACCAAACCAAACCAAAACAAACAGAAAAACCCCAAGGCTACAGCTATTCATCTGTAATTAAAATTTGCACACACTGTAAAAATTGCAGACCAGTAACAGTAATGAACAATTTTGCAATGAGATGTTGAATAGCATAGCATAGCTGAGACACAGAGCTCTCAAACTTATACTAAATCAGTTCATGAATCAGAGTCCAGGTGGCATTTTTCATAGCACTGTGTATGCACCAGCAGTGGAAAGTCCAGTCTGGCATCAGCTCACATATCTCAGAACAATCTCCTTAAAGCAAATAGGATGAAGTCAAAATGTTTTGACTGAGTTGTTTGGTCCTACAAGGAAAATATTTAAATGGTTCAAGAAATTCTAAATATATATTATTGATATTTTCCTCCATCAATAGTTATTTTTGAGAGACTGAGATCCCCAGATTTTAAGCTATGCAAATATAATTGGAGGGGAAAAGTAAGGACTATTATTTACGCCAGCAGTTCCACTGAGCCTCTAAATTGCATTAATAAATGAGGGCTCATTGTGAGTTGTTCATGATCAGTCTAACAGTTTAGTTTACCAGAACTGACACTCATAACAAAAATATGTAGTGCAACTTGAGGAATCATTATTTGACTAGAAAAACGGGAAGGGA
>VZRU01005964.1:218463-246955 GCA_013398155.1 Pedionomus torquatus
GGGAAGGGAAGGGAAGGGAAGGGAAGGGAAGGGAAGGGGAAATCCTTGTAAGAAGATCACTGTCTCTATGGAAATTTTTAAGCAGTTATTCACCTTTTAGGGGAGGGAGAAGTGCATCATGTTATCCTATTGGGATAATGCTGCCCTATAGGACAGTACTGTGTGTCATACAATCCTATATGGCCCTGTAAAATGCGAGAAAGAACCAGTTCCCTCATCTAAACCTATTCATGTGCATTCAAGTTATTCAGAATTGATCTACACACTATACGACAAGCAGTGAGGCAGCTGTCCTCATGTACTTTCCCAGTCCCCAGTCTCCAGATCTAAGAATGGCACTACCTGCTATGCAAGCAATCCTTCTGAGCAGTCATTATGCATGCTGGAGTTCCTCGTGTTTGCTGAAATAAGGAGTAATAAAGCTTATCTCTCTTTCATTCCCTTGAACTCGGCCAAAGAAACACCCTGACATTTCCTTCAGGAAGCTGCTTGCTGTAATTTCCAAATGTATAAGGAATATTATATCAAACAAAACAAAAAAAAAAAAAGGAGATAAATTATGCATTTTTTTTCTAAAAATATAAAAATGGAATGTTGGATTTCCTTACTGGTTGATACTATGACTACCTGAGGAAAACCTGCATAATGAGCTTTTGCTTTGATTTTTTTTTTTTTTTCCCTGTGTAGTAGGCAAGTATAGACCAGAAGATTTAATAAGAAAGTGAATGAAATTCAGTAGAAGCATGAGTCTTTCAATGTGCACTATAATGGAATTTCCTAAATCTCCCTCCTTAAAGTTAGTAAAGATTACTTTTTTCTTTTATTGAACCTTGCTAAACAGAAATAGGCACTGATGAATTAAACACTTTCAATAATAAAATCATCTCAATAAACTTCATTGCTGTCAACTTTGTGAATTTTACAGGAGCATCAGTTTTATGTATTTGAATAAGTATTTGTATATTGTTTGCTGTGTATAAAATTTGAAAGTAATTTCTTTATTGTTCTAGAATAAAATTGAAGTTATTTGATTTTTTATAATATGACTATCAAGTGCATATCCAAACAATGATGTGTAACATATAAATACATCATGTTATATATGACTGTGCCAGAGGCAAAGAAGTGTCTGGAAATCTAGACAAGCTGACTGATAGCAAAATAAACAGGAGTCTACTTTATGACCAAGTAGCATTGTGGATTTCAGGCACATTTCTTTTATTCTTTCTTTTTTAATAAAAATATGTGAAGAAAACAACATGGTTCCCAACCCCACACAAATTTCACTGGGCAAGAAACAGATGTGGAAAAAAATCTAGTTTTCCAAAATAAATTATTTTTTATTCATCCAAAAGCAAAATATCTTTCATCTAAAAAACTATAATGTTTGGTAGATGATTTTCAGTTTTCTGAAGAAAATCACTTAGTACAAGACAAATACTCAAATCTAAACACAAAATAGACAAAGAATTGATAGAAAGTTTTTGTTGAGGAGAACTAGGGCTGATGCCAATTTGTTATTAATTTGTTTTATAGGTAGTTAATTTACTGTTTTTTGTGCCTTTTTCTGTTTATTCAAACCTGAGAGACTAATTTATAATTTTTTTTTTTTTGAAAAAATTAAAAATATCTCTAAAATGCTTTCAGTGTTAGTAAAATTCTCAGTGAGATGCTGTCATTTCAGCTCTGTACTGGCTGTTATTCTTTGTGGGACTGCCTGGACCTGATTTCAGGCAGATTCGCTTCCCAATTTTCCCAGAAAATTGGATGAGACTCCCTGGACTGCAATTTCTTCAAACATGGATGCATTTTTTGAAGAGAGGTGTGATGTTTGGCTTTTCTCAGGCATTTGGAACATATCACCTTGCCACAGCCTTTTGAAGGTGGTAATGAATGGCCTTGCAAAGACATCAACCACCTCCATCAGCACCTGCAATAGCAAACTATCTGGTGCCACGGGCTCATGTGGGCCCAAATGGTTTAAGTGATCTCTAGCTCTGCCTTCGGTTGCACTTCCACAAAGCCTGAATGTACACTTAGGGCCCTGTGAAACCTAGGGATAAAGCATTCAAAAAAATCCATTGAGTACCTCAGATTTTTTGATATCTGTCATCACCACATCCCCTCCACACTGAGCAGTGAGCACCCAGTTCCCTCAGCCCTTCTTCTGCTATTAAAGAACTTTTAGAAGTTTGTCTTCTTTCTCTTGACATCTCTTGTGAGTGCCAACTCTGGTTCAACTTTGACTTTCTCATGTTCAGCTAAGCACATAAAAGCAATGTCTCTGTGATCCTCCCAGGTGGCCTCCACCCTCTGTGAGCTTCCTTTCTGCATTTGTTCTGTATGTTGATGCTGGTCTTCTGCCTTGCCTGCCCAACTTTCTGCACACTAGAATGAACTGTTCCGTGCTTCAAGGATATTGTTCTTGAAGGTCAACCAGCTCCCTGATGCCATTTTGATTTTCAGGCCAGTCTCTCATTGGATCTCCTCAAGCAGAGCCCTAAACAAGCTAAAATCTGCTCCAGAAGTTTATGACTGTAATTCTACTAACTTTCTTGCTCATTTCTCACAGGATCTCAAACAGCTCAACTGTCTCACAGTAACTAGAGTTGAGGCTTTACTCAATAAGTACATCACCAAGCAATTCACAGAATTAGAGAAACATTTAGGTCAGAATGGAACTTAAAGATCAAGTCCAACCATTAACCTAGCACTGTTAACTAAGTTAGTTGGGGGCCACTAAGCCATGTCCCTAAGTGCATTTTTCACACTGCTGTATTTAACTTCTAGGGACAACATTTCAGCCACTTCTTGAAGCCTATTCTAATCCTTGACAACCCTTTCAGTGAAGAAATTTTTCCTAATATACAGTATAAACCTTCCCTTGCACAACTGGAGACGGCTTCCTCCCATCCTATAATTTTGACTCAGTAGGAGACGTCAACACCCACCTTACTAAAACATCCTTTCAGATAGTTTCATCTCAGTAGAGAGTGATAAAGGCTCCCATCAGCCTCCTTTTCTCCAGGCTAGACAACCCTAGTTCATTCAGCTGACCGCAGAGGATTTGTGTTCTAGATCTTTCACCAGCTTCTTTGCTCTTCTCTGGACATGTCTTTCTTGTAGCAAGGGGAACAAAACTAAACATCTTGATGTGTGGCCTCACCAGTATTGTTTATAGGGGAAAAATCACTTCCCTAGTCCTGCTCGCCACCCTAGTTCTGATAGAAACCAGGATGATATTGGCCACCTGGGCACACTGCTAACTCATATTCAGACAGCTTTTGACCAACTGCCCCGAGTCCTTTTCTGCTACATAAACTTTGCCAGCACCAAGGTCAGACTGTCAGGCCTGTATTTCCCTGAACGCTCTTTCTTGTCCTTCCTGTAGATGGGCAACGCACGCTAACCTCCAGTCAACTGAGACCTCCTCTGACAGCCAGGACTGTTGATAAATGGTGGAAAGTGTCTTGGTGAGCACTTCCACCAGCTCACTCAGTACCCTTGAGTGGATTCCATCCAGCCTCATTGACTTGCATCTTTCTAAGTAGTAGTAGGTTGCTAACCGTTTCCCCTTGGATGATGGAATCATTTTGCTCCCCATCCCTGTCTTCCAGCTCAGGGGGCTGGTTACATGGACAATGCCTCCTATGACAGTGACCTGTCTTTTTTTTCTTTATGGAAGTGTTTTTGATTCAGGGCATAGGCCAACTTAAATTTGATGACTCTTCCAAGCTAGAAGAACTGTCATCCTCATCATTGTTCAGTTCCACTTGCAGAGTCTCATACTTATTATGCACTCGTGAGCTTAGAGGAGTTGATCCTTGAATATTAACTTGCAGCAGACCACTTTTATTTTATGGTTTTCTTAGCCTACGATGGCTTGTTATGTGTCTGATTATTGTAAGGCTCTGCTCAAACTTACTTTGTTGTACAAGATCATGCAAAACAAAAGAAACCACTACTAATACTAAATTCAGCAATTTAGTTGTTGTAGTTTACCTTATTAAAAGACACTTTTTTTTCTCATAGGTCTTTGGAATTTCTCACTATCAAATATTATTAAAAAATCAGTCAACTGTTTGAATTGCATTATGAAAACATTTTTCAGATGACATCGTTTATTGAATTTGACGTTACATGTAATTCAGAGTAAAGTAATTAAACTTTGCATGCTACTGACACTCACTAGTCATGTGTATACTTAATTTTGTTTGATACGACTCAGAACAAAAAATGACAGTATTTAAACAGTATTACATATTTAAGGCAGTTATAAATTTCCATTTCTGAAATACTTTTTACTTGAAGATAAACAGCAAGTGACTGAATTTACACTTTTAGACTGCCTCTCTGTTAGATTAAGATATTTAAATGCAAGATTTCTAATGAACCTTTTTTTCTATATTAAAGACAAAGAAACAAAATAAAAACAAAAAGTCCTCTGGAAGAAGGAATCTGAATCATTCTTCTTTTTAGCTCCTTGACCACAAAATAAGGCCTTCTTTCTCTTATTTTGCCTGCAGATTTCTTGTATCTGAAAAAGTTTTTTTTTAACATTAAGAAAGATCATTAAAAGATCATTATAGTCCTTTTTGTTTTGCAAATATAGAAAGTGTCTCCTGATAATACTATTTCATGTATATTTTCATGGTCTGAGAGTGATCTTGTCTATGACACTACATAAAGGAAATACAGTGACATATTCTTCCCCCACCATGTTTGTAGACAGATCTTACCTATTGTGGTTGCTGAAAATTTGCAATGAGCATAATAACAACCAAACAGAAAGCCAGTTGAGGATTAGAAGGCAATTAAAATATGAAAGACTTAATCCATTTAAGTGCTAGTTTAGAAAGTGAAATAGACAATTTACATCTGAGAGAAGCAAGAATTAATTTAACTTAATTTATCTGCTGGGAAGCTGGGTCCTCCTTTAAGCGATGTATCTTGGTTCTCTAGCTCTCAGTGGGGTGAGGAAAGGGAAATGTTTCTTGCTTCCTGCCTCTAATGTACAGCAGTACATTACTGCACTTTACTGTACATTACTGTACAGCAGCCTCATTTCCCCCATCCAACACAGTTGGGAAGTGTCACTTTTAGGTGATTCCTTCCAGATATCTTGTGCTAAGTCATCTTGGAAATCTGTGGTAGAAGTGGCAAATTAAGCCCATCTGTGGAGGACCAAGTGAAAACTGGAAGTAATAAATATGGTTTATAAAGAATGGAGGAAAAAATGAATGAGTGGGGTTAGAGGATTAGAGGCTTCTCTTATTGTGCATTGACTGATTGTGCATTATGAGTCATCAGCCATAACCCTTCAGAATTCTTAAATTGGTTGTGTAGTATTAACTCTCAAACAACTTTCTGAATTTGTGGATTGTTAATTTTTGTTGGAGCCTCAAACATCTTTGGTGTAGTGGTTAGAGTAAAATTTAGTTTGGTTTTGTTATCATCTTACAAAAATAAATACTGATTCTAGCTTGTTAATTTTTGTTTGGTTCTGAGACTGGTAAAAAGCCCATAGATATATTGGACAACATGAATTTGACATTTATTTTCTTTTTGAAGAGAGCATTTCTCTTCATCTTGTACTATGTGTATTATAGCTTATGTCCAAAATACAGTCCTCATAAATTTAGCAAATCTTGCACTGTCTCAGAGACTCCTTTTCCAGTCATTTAAGCCAAAACTGAAATAAATGTTAAATAGTCCCATTTTCCCCTCTTCATCGTATTACAAACTATTCTTTCTTGATAATTAGGTTTTAGTTTCATTTTCTGCCTTTTACAATCATGTTGCAAGAAGCCTGTAATTATGGCTGAAATACTCCCCATAGATCAATTTCAATACACTTTACTTCTATAGCAATAATAAAATAAAAAAAAAGTGCTTGCACTTATTTTTATAGATATCTTAATTTTCCTCCTTCCCAGACTTCACTAAGTAAATATAAAATAGAGAACAGTCTTATGAAAAGATAATATCATAGAATTAGAAATTTTGGGTAATGAGATACTACAGTCTACAGTAAATGGTGATGATAAATATTTTAATCTTAATATAATAGCAATGTGAGAAATTGGTATCTCCTAATTGTATGTGACAAATCGGCCTTACATAATGAAAAAAATCACAGTCCAACAGATTTAGGTATTATGTCTTAAAAAATTAAGGACTGCTTATTTCCCAAACAATTAATAGGAATGAATTTTCATGTAGTGTATATAAAAGCTATTTTCTTTTCAATTATTAATTTACACATAATAAGATGTCCACTCGAGAATTAAAGGCATTTTCAATTCACTAAGGAGACTTTGCTTATATAAAAAAAAATAAAAATCTAGTTGTCTGCAACTCATATTAGTTATCTTAAGTACTACACATGAAATTTTTAATCAGGAAAACAGGAAATTTTTTTCCAGACATATTACTAGTTTTATAATATTTAATTTTCTATTGGAGTTTAAATTTCAAATCTCAATATGTGTCTGTTTATTACTTGGTTCTAAGGTCTTTTCTCCACTCTAAATCTCATCCTATTTGGATAAGAGATATTTTTAAATGCAGAAATTATAGGTAAGAATCAGTTATGATATTGTGAATCGAAATTTAATTTTCAATTTAACAGAGAAAAATTTTGCTTGTGTTTTAAGATGTGATGCAACAAAAGACACATTTTCACAAGTTTTGCAGTAAGTGCTGTTAAGTGAATATTAATGATCATGAGTATTAAGACAGGCCTATAGTTGACTGGGTCATCTTTTTTCCTTTTTTTGAATATCGTGGTTATGTTCCCCTTTTTCCAATCTGCAGGAATTTCACCAGATTGCCACGATTTCTCAAATATGATGGAAAGTGTCTTGGCAACTTGGTCCACCAGCTCCCTCAGGACCTGTGGGTGGATTTCATCTGGTCCCATAGACTTATGCACCTTCAGGTTCATCAGGTGGTGTCAAACCTGATCTTCTCCTACTGTGGGCAGTTCTCCATTCTCAGAGCACCTAGTTTTGCCTTCTGTGACTTGGGCAGTGTGAGTAGAGCCCTTGCAGGTGAAGACTGAGGCAAAAAAGTCATTCAGTACCTCAGCCCTGTCCATATCCTGCGTGGCCTCTCCCAGAGAGGGCCCACAGCCTCCCTAGTCTTGCCTTTATCTCTGACATATCTAAAGAATTTTTTTCTATTTTCTTTGATGTCCTTGGCCAGATTCACTTCTCTCTGGGCTTTTGCCTGCCTGATGCGGTTCCTGGCTGCACGGACAGTTTCTCTATATTCTGCCCAGTCTAGCCATCCTTACTTCCACCCTTTATAGGCCTCCTTTTTGATTTTGAGCTTATCTAACACTTCCTTGTTCATCCACACAGGCCTTCTAGCTATTTTGCTCGACTTCTTTTTTCGGGATGCACCTCTCCTGAGCTTGGAGGAGGTGATCCTTGAAGAATAACCAGCTTTCATGGGCCCCTCTCCCCTCAAGCTCTTTTTCCCACAATACCCTGCTAGTCAGGTNTTTTTCCCTCAATACCCTGCTAGTCAGGTATCTCAGGAGTCCAAAGTATGCTCTCCTGAAGTCCAGGGGAGCGAGCTTGCTGCATATCCTCCTTTCTGCCCTAAGAATCTTGGATTCTACCATTTCATGGTCACTACAACTGAAGCTACCCCTCAACTTGACATGGCTCACCAGCCCCTCCTTGTTGGTAAGGACAAGATCCAGCATGGCTCCTTTCCTTGTCGGTTCCTCAAGCATTTAAAGAAAGAAGTTATTTATTTAAAGAAGTTATCATCAGTAGTTATATAATGAAGATTTTCCAAGTGTTTCCATGGACCGTCACTTATTATAAAAGTGAAAATGATTATAAAAAAGAAAATGAAGGATCCTAAAGAAAAACAAAACAAAACAAAATAAAAAAAATAATAAATAAAAAAAAAACACAAAGAAATCTTTTCCAAAACTACCTAGCCTTACCATTTTATCAGCCTTTTAGTGATTTAAAGAAACATATACCCTTATATCTGTTTGGTTCTCTAAGCAGAAATATTTTGACCATTCATCTGTTATCTGGCTTATCACTGGGGAACATCAGGATCAACTATCAAGCGGGAAATTCAAGTGCCTTAACTGGACATTTAATACTTATACCCTTCATGGATAATGAGTGCCAGGACACATTCAGCCTATACTGTTACCTTTGCCTTTGCATATGTAAATCCCTGCTGTAGTGGCCTCTTCCTGGGAAGACCAGACCTTTTCATGAATTGTCCCCAGCACAGATCCTAAGCTCTGTAGTGATCTGCAGCTTTGCTTCTCTACTTCAAAAAAAAAAGCTCTGTTTGCTCAGTTATTGCATCATCTCTGGAAGCTGTGTGGCCTTCCTTGGAAGATAAGGGAGCTGTTGATCTGCAAAGTTGTTATGATTACAAGGGTAATTAAAATATGTATATATTTCTAAATATGTGTGTGTATATTATGATGCTTGCATATGTTCAGATATTATATAGTGGTCATTCTTAATCTTCAGTATTTTCTTTAGACATAATAAAAGTATAAGGAATTCCTTAGTAAAATTATTTTAGTAAGAAAAGGAAATCTCATCTGCTACAAAAGCTAAAATTAAGCCAACAAGCACAATATGAAGTATGTAATAGTTACAAAAGTAATGCTGGCTGCAATTTAGGTGACAAAGGACCAGTTTAAGTGTATACAACAGTATGTATAGAGGTATATGGGTAAAATTTTATAGGAATTAGAAGAGAGTGTCAAAGAATCAAACTTTCAGAAGTAGGCAAAGACTGTTCAAGCAGTCAGCTGGTATGCATGCTGATGTTTTCAAGAACACAATATTCAGAAACCATTTCTTATAGCTCTACCTTATTTGGAAGTCTGGTCAGATTAACTACCCGCTAAAGTCTATGCTCTCAAGGAACCCTGGGGCTTAGCTTCCAGCAGTTCTTTATAGATAGCACATTAGTCATCTTCAACTTGAAAAATACCCAAAATATCTCCCAAATATCAACCAGATGTAGAACTGCCATAGGTGCCACTTATAGGAATAATGTTACCATGTCTTTTAATCAACATTTCATTTCATTTGAATCTCTTTCGACAATGATGTTTCCGAGGACAGTATTCAAGCGTGATGTGAGAAACTCAGTATTATCCCACTACGGGTGTGTAGGTTATCTCATGTTATAGCTGACCTCAACCAGCCAAGCACAACATTTTCATCCTTTGACTTCCTATCACAAATTTTTAATTTTCTGCAAACTTCTTTGATCTTCCTTTAAATTTTTCTTCTTCAGACAGAAGTATTTTTTAGCTGTACCTTATCAGTACAATAATCTGTTTACATGTCAGGAAGGAATAGCATAAAAATAAGTTCTACTCATCTGTGACAGGCAAATATTTTAATTTTCATTACTTTTGACAGGACTTAGTTTGCCATAGGTAATATACATTTACAAGTTATATTTTATTAGCCCACCAAATTATGTGTCACTGAATTACAAGTTGTCATGAAGCATTAGTGTTACATTATATCTGACAGGATATTGCTTAAACCTTAAACATACTAAGAAGTTGACGAATTTATGGAGTTTTATATATTTTGTGTGTATCTTTACCTCCCAAAAGGCAGGGTGTTCTTGTTGGTCAACTAAGAGATATCTGTTAATGAAATTTTGGTACTGGAGAGCATATTCATTTGACTAAAATCTTAGATTTTATTTTTGTCTCATGATTTTAGAAAGTTTTAATACAATGTATAAAAATGCAGTATGCAAAATTCACTAGTGGCCTAATCCTGTGTCATTTAAGCAAGTGGGGACTTTGCATTTGTCTTCAACCATCTGTTTCTTTTCAATAAAAGTGCTCAGATTCTATTGCACTTCACCATAATTTGCGCAAGGTATTTTATTCAGGACCTGTTCTGAATGTTTCATAGAGTAGTATGCATGCTGAGATAAAGAAATGAAAAAGGATAAATTAGACATTTTTTCGGGAAATGGTGAAAGTATATTGACCTAATGATTGCTTTTACAGCTTTTTGTCGATTTGAAGCAGAAGTAAAATCTCATGAGACTTAGGAGAAATTATTAATCTCTATTTATATCCATTACAGCACACAATGACATAGAGCAGAAGACAAGGATTTTACAATATTAGATACTTCTTATTTGTATCTAGTAAAACATAGAAGAAAAAAACCCAAGAAAATTAAAAATTTGTACTAAGAAACTTATGGGCGACCATATGACCAGACAAATAAAGGTAATCAGAAGAAACACTACAAGCCCACAATGAGATTCCAACAGTCAATTTAACGGGTTTGAAATGCAGAGGAAATGGTATGAAGTTGCAGCAGGGAAGGTTTAGACTGGTTATTAGGAAGAATTACTTTACTGAAAGCCTGGTCAAGCACTGGAATGGCCTGCTCAGGGAGACGGTTGAGTCATCTTCCCTGGAGATATTTAAGAAATCTATAGATGTGGCACTTCAGGGCGTGCTCTGGTGAGAGAGATTGTAGGGTGTGGGTTGTGTATTGTTGTATGGTTGGATTTGGTATTCTCAGAGGTCCTTTCCAACTGTGATAATTCTGTATGATTCTTTGAAATGCAGTGATTTTTCCCTCTGGAGCAGCCAGTTGTGAAATAACTCATTTAATGACTTTTTTTATCTTTAAATGTGTTTATACACTGTAAATTATGCTAACATTTTGTGGTTTTTTTTAATAGTTGTTTAACAAAATCTTTTCCAAAGGTGCAGTTCTTTACTGTTTTAGGAGGAACTTGTACTAGTAGTAATAAATACATGGAGTTAAAAATAAGCATCAAAACAGAAACTCTGATTTTTGTAAGTAGTTGTAAATTGATTAACTACAGATTAATATTTCTTAATATGCCATGCTGCTAATAATTTCCCATTGTCTCCTGCTGTTATATATTCTTGTTTAATATTAACCTATAGTCACAAAATCTTCCAGGAACTATTAAATATATATAAACCGTACATATTAATTACATATAAAATTATACTTATTAAATATATATACACATATAAAGAACATTAAAATTGCACTCTCTCTCATTATGAAAAATAAATTCACGATCAAAGCAAGTTCACCTTTTTTCAGCTTTGCAAAAGAGTTCTTTACTTTCATTTTGGGACATCTTCTGTTATGATGATATATTATGAATGTGTTCGCCTCCTACTTGCTTGCTCTCTACCAAAACTGTTATGGTTAAAAGGAACTGCAAAAGATCTTTTTGTATAAATTTTTAAGAAGGGAGTTAACAAATGTATGCTAATCTAAACACATATTAGTGATTCTGCACTAGACTGCATGACCTGTCAAGATTCATTTAATAACTTCATTGTAAACTCTTTTATATGTATCCAGTCATTAAAAGCTCTTTTTTTCTTTTTTTCTTTTTTTTTCTTTTTTCCTTTCAATTGGTGTGGTAAGTTTACCTTGCCTAGCTGCTAAATTCCCATGAAGCCACTGTCTCACCCCTTCCTCGCTGACCAGAAAAACAATAAAAAGCTCATGGACCGAAATAAAGGGAGTTTAATGAACAAAAGCAAAGGACACATGGGAAAGTTAAGCAAAGCAAAAAGATTTATTATTTACTTCCCGTCAACAGGCAATGTCCAGCCACTTCCTGGGAACTAGGACCTCAGCACACATAGCAGTTGCTTAAGAAGAGAAACACCTTTATAGCAATTTCCCCTCCTTCCCTCCTTATCTCAGATTTTATTGCTGTGCATGCTGTCAAATGGTATAAACATCCCTTCGGTCATTTTGGGTCAGCTGTCCCAGCTGTAGACATTCCCAGCCTTTTACCCACACCCAGCATACTGGCCTTTGTTGGGGTTGGAGCATTGGAGAGAACAGGCTTGATGGTCTGTGCGTACAGCTCAGAAGTACTCAAAATATTGGTGTCTTATCAACACTGCTCTGACTAAAAATACAAAGCACAGCACTACAATGGTTACACTCCCTGATTCTAGTTAGCATGGAACCTAAATCCTCGCCTACACAATGTTTCTCTGATTTTCCATCCCAAGACCATGACGTTATCTCATATCAATTATATACTGTATATAGTTCTGTTTTAGCTTCCTAGCATGGATATTGCTATATGCTCACTATCATTAAAAAAGATGAAATGAACTGTTCTAACAGTTTAAACACAATGCAGGGAGCTGGCTACTTATAAATTCTTGTACAAAATCCTACTGTGGCTTTGGATAATAGTAATTATTATCATAGCTATTATTTAATGTTTCATATGCCATATCTTAGAACCCTCAAATGAGATTATAATCAGTTCCAGTCCCACACAAATTCTACAGCCTTTTAGTAAGTGGTTATCCCTCCCAAAATCTGAAATCCGAATAAAGAAAAGGTTGCTATCTTTCAAGTAGAGACTGGGAGAAAAAAGCACTGAGTAATTAAGGAAAGAAATCCTATAGAGCATAACCCACATGATTTTTTAATCTTTAGGAATGTGTTCATACAGCAACACTATTAGTTTGAATTATATTATCTTTAAAAGCAAAGAAGATGACCTGGAAGAATTTGGACTCAAGTGTGACATACAGCTAAAATGGGCAGCGTGATTAATGATTTATGGATTGAGAAATCCATCTTTGCACTCCTTGAATTATTCTCTACTTTACTTAAAAACAAAGGTAAAATAAAAAAAAAAGCCCCAACCACAAAACTAAAAAAAACCCCAAACCTGAGGTCATGCAATCAGTCCTATAGGTTTGTTGTGCAGAATAAGTAAAGACCTCAGAAGTGTGAAAAACTCTTACATTAAAATTGTTATTTGGTGAAATTAATGCAAACCCCATTCCCTATTGGTATCACTGTATATAGTACAGCACTGTTGCATAATGTGGTAGAGAGATATTATTTACTATTATAATACTATTGCTATACTATTGCCTCTTTTCCTGACAAAATTGTTTGCCCATCTTTAAAGTAATTAGTTTTGCCATGACTATTCAAAATTCATTAATAGAAAATTCTCGCTGATTAAGCAAGTCCAAGGCCAAGACTCACAAATAGTGATTCCTTTGATTTACATGTATTCCCAGAGTAAATGTTTATTTGATACTAAGCCAGAACTGCCTACAACCTTTATATTATGTTATCAAAGATTATTTTTGCTCTTGATCACTCAGTTTCAGTACCCTTATGAAAAATGGAACATCAAGCTCAAAAGCCCATTACTTTCCTGTGGGGACTAAACTCTAAAAGCACTTTGCTATTGTTCAAAAGAGAACATTTCCAAAAGCTTTTTAATTTCCCTGCTGGTAGGGAAAAGAGACTTGAAACTTTAACACAAAAACTGATTTTTATTTTTTTTCTAAAAGTGCTCCCACTCCACACGATAAACCCAGAGCATGAAGTTTCTGGTGTCTACTTTCTTGTTTCCCCATTTCCCAATTTCATATAATCTATTGGCAAGCATGTAGGCAAATACTTGCTACAGTGCACTGCTCACATTTTAAAAACAGCTGCAAATTAACCACTGTCAAAGTTATGAACATAAACATGCAGTCTGCATTCAAAGAAAGGAGGAAAGCAAACAAATAATAAAATTTCTGCAGTGGGAACACAAAGGTTTAATGAAAGATTTTGGCTTTCTTCTGAAAATCATACCACTCCTTAAATTGCTTCTTTCAACAAATTATTTTCTACATTTTTCTACAGAGACACATGAGCGCATGAAGATATAAACTTGAAAATTGTTTTGTTTTGTTTTAAGCATTTTCTGTACTGTAGAACTGTTTTCTTTGCTGAATAATTGAAAACTGGAACGTTTATAGTCAAAAGCTTTTCTCACTTGTAGACCAAGAAAACTGGGAATAATTTTTAAATGATGGAGGTAGTGTTTCTAAGTATTCTTAATTATGTTATGTGATGCCTTAACTCTAGGAAGAAATATCGATCAAATTCTATATGCACTGTTTTTATGTATCACTTAGAAATTTCACTGTAAATATTTGTTACTAGCAGTCTTTTAAAGGTGTGTGTTTATGCAGTTCCACCCTACTTTTACAGATCACGAATTAATAATACCTGTTCAACATGAAACAAACGAGTCACATAAATTGCTTTTATTGCCTTGAATAACATCTAAGGCTGAGGAGAGCTCTATACTGAAAGTCTTGCTGAACAGAAAGATCTTAAAATAATAGAGACAGCCTATCATTACAGCACTGAAAGCACACTATGATTTGGACTAAAATGCTGAAAGTTAGAGAGCACAGGGTGGAAAATAACATTTAGGAAGTGTTCTACTCCCATCAGACCTGTAAAGTTAAAGCAGGTTCTGGAAACTTGTACTTTTGGATAAGCAAAACAGTTAAGACAGTTCCCCATGACAGTTTTGCTCATAGCTACTAGAAAAAGAAGTCATTCATATGGTAGCAGCTGGTGTAACCAGTAGGAATGAGAAACATTTGCCTCTTTCTGCCTTCCAGCTTCTTGCCAGACTGAAATACAACTTTTATAGTACTTTTCTCATTATTATTTTTTTTTAAATAAACTTTCCAAGATGTGGTCCATAACAATTTTCATTGAAATGATAGATGTTGAATAAGAGTAATGTGCATGTGATTATAAACATGGAACATAAATAACTTGAAGTAAATCAGGACATTTTTTACAGAATATGTCATACAGAAAGAATTGGAGCTCTGTTAAAACAAATTATTAAGGATCACACATTTGATAACACAAATATGCATGATTCTATTGCCTTCAACAAAACATTTCAGGTTAACTAAAATGGGAAAAGTCATCTTTTATATTAGTTTTTGATAGACTTGAATTTTTTGATAGACTTGAGGAATATCTAATTTCCTGAATACTGTCACTACCAGCACCTTGGAAGTGAAAGAATCAGAAAGACTTTGCTCCATCATCCAACCAGATGTATCTTTCTCTTCTGAATTTAGTTTTGCAAAGTCTATAAAAGCAAATAATAAAATTGATTACTCAGCTCCATTGTGAATATTCATTGTGCATTGTTTGATGGTGGGGCCTGGCAGGAAGAACTAAAAATAGTTCAGAGGTCTTCAGAGGATATATTTTCATTCATTTCTTTTTTGACATCCTGTACTAGTTTAGCTGCAGTTTCAAAGAGTGTGAAAATTACTGGAGTTTAGATATAGAACTTCTCTCAAAAGCTGTTGTGAGTTACTAGTGTGGTTTTGGGTCAACAGCTTCTAAAAATAGGGCTTTTTCTGCTTTAGCTCATGTTATGAAGAAATAAAATGCAAGCTGCAGACAAATACTCAAAGTGGCATTCAGTAGTATTATAGTAAATCTATAAAAGGTTATTATAGTTGTACTGAACAAATAAATGATATGACTATATCTCAATTTTTCATTTAATCAGTGCATTATTACAAGGTCAAAAGAATGCATGTGTTGTCTCTTCTTAGTTTTCCAGATGTCCCCTTTGGGATAAATAATTTCGACCTTAGGACAGTAAAATCTATGTTTCCACATGTGCAGTGAGCTACCATTTTAAACTTCCATTATAGTCAACAGATACCTAGTTAGTCAGCCAATGTTATGCAGACTTAATCAGCTTTCTCTAGCACAAGTGAAGGTTATTTAGTGCATCTGTGTCTTCCTCTTATATTTGTAATGCTCTCAAATTAAGATGTTTTTTGTTCCAAAGGGCAGTGCTCATCACCATACAAATAGAAAGAGATATTTGTGATTTTTTTTTATTTATCAGAAGAGATTATTCCATCTTTTGGAATGTAGAGAATCAGTCTGAAGACTCCTGTACTTGCACATAACCTCTATGGGCCAGGAGTTTTCTGGAATGTGTCCTATTAGCAATAGTGCATTGTCCTTTGAAATTGGCAAGGTGAGAGACATAGATGCAATCTAATCAATTCTATAATTTCCCAGGAAATTGTTTTAGAAGAGAACTTTATGTCATTGCTGGTTTCTGTTTTTTTATCAGGAATTTGGATTTCTGATACCTGCTTAGCATAAATATTAGAGACCCACGATCAGATCTGGGAATGTGTCAAATACATTTTGAAAAAAATTTGCATCTAAACAAGAAAAAATAAAACCAGTTGAAGAATTCACCTAAGCATCTAAGACGAAAGGAAAACACATTGAAACAAATTTATTCTTCTGATATGACACTACAGATATTTGATTGTTTTAATAATCTCAAAAAAAAAGACAATGTATTTTGGTATTAAATATAATATATATGTGTGCAATAATTCTCCTCTCAAAATTATACGTAAACTGATAATAGTATGCAACTATCTGCTAATTTGCTCTCTACCTATATTTTGAGGAATAAAGCAAGAAAAAAGGAGCCTTTAATTTTAACTTCTATTTTATCTTGAGTGATTAAGACTTTTCTTAGTGATCTGAAAGGGTTCCAGTGTTGGTAGGTGACCCCTATCCTTTCTGCTTCAGCAGCTTAATTTGTAACCCAGGATCATAGGAGTGCTATAGAGCCTATCTTGTAGTTTCTCTCTGAACTGTGAGAATGTGTGTGGGGTATGCCTATATGATTAATATCTGTAGAGTTTCTTGAAAATTAAAGTAGCTGGTTTATTGGATGATCAGTAATTTGCATTTAATAGAGGGATCACAAGATTAAGTAAAATATTTCCTCTTAGATAAAAGATTGAAATAGTCGAGGCTGGACTGATGAGAGCTACTGCTGGGTTGTTTATTTAAACAAGAAGTGTTGTGGCTTAAAAGAGGTACACTATCCAGACTCATGTTTTCAATACTATATGTCTAGTATATATGGTAGTGCTAATTACATGTGCTATAACTTATTTACCATTGCTGTAAATAGAGAAAAATTAGGACATGTTCAGGATAAAAAACCAATACAACTAGACTTTTCAGCTAGTACAAGTGCAAATTATCTTTGACATTTAATATGTAATTATGAATACTTTAAATGAATAATAGCAGTACTTATACTTGCTGAGTGCCTGCTAATTCATTTGCTATATCATTATTGATTTTTACTAACTTTTTAGCACCCTGAAATGAAAATAGTGTAGTTTAAGTCATTCTGATACTTGCATTTTTATTTTTAAATGCTATTGTCTCACATTTTTTTCAATACTGGAATATACTTATACTGGCAACTGAATGCAGAAAGAGTCGTCTGTGTCAGTGTTTCCAAATGTGGAAAATTTTGAACTTGTTCTTTTAACAGATCTTATTTCTCCCACCTTTTTTTCCTTACAGTTTGTATTTCAGAAAGTTACACAAACTGTTTTTTAATGTTTTAAAAACTTCACTAAGCCAAATAAATTACTTTGGCATAAGTCTAAGTGGTAGATAAATATAAAATTTGGGATCTTTGTTAGTTTCCTGGTCTGAAGTGTTTGTCTCAAAACAGATTTTGCCACCTAGATTTTCTCAGAACACACGTTCTGCCAGGTCATTACTTCCACAGGCAGAAGTAGATACTGAGTGTATTAACATCTCAGAAGCATGAGGATTGTTTGAGGCTGCAGCTATTATTACATGTAACTGAAGTAGTGAATGAATTCAACAAGTGAGCATTTGGAACAACCAAAACTAATTACATCCTGGGAAACTAACTAGGGAAATGCATACTATTAAAAGTTAAATGATTAATAGCTTTACCATGTTCCAATAATCATTGAAAGTGTTTACCTAAAGGCACTGAGATTTGCCTAAAGACTCTAAGGAAGTTATTGTGTCTTTAAATTGTGTACACTTTGTAGAAAAGGTAGGAAACAAGGAGTAGTAACAGAACATAGAAGAAAGATGTTTTAATAGTAATACTGTACATTAATAATTGGGACTATAATTCACTAGCGATAAGATGTACCTTGCACTTGTACCTTTTACGAGCTCTGAAACAAATCATTCAGTGTAGTACTCATATCAGTAAATGTTATCTGTAGTCATCCAGACTCTTATTATAATCAATAGAGGGAAAGAGGCCCTGAGTTTATCAGAAAGCTTGAACATATGCTTAACGTTCTCCAGGTGTATCGATTTGGCCTTATAGACTTTGTGATTACTGATGGTTAGATAAAGCAACTTGGTGTCTCTCCTAGCAAACAAAGTATAGCAGATGAAATGACAAAAAGGTTAAGATAAAGGGTTAAGATTGTAGACAATCTGAGTTCAGACAGCTGAAAAAATATAGTGATATAGGCACTTAATGCTAAGACTTGAAGCAAAGCAGACTTCAGCCTGGGCAGGCTGAGCAGTGTTACAGTTAATGCTTCTAAGAGCCCTGTCCATAAAATAGGAATACCCAGTACTTTGCTATCTCATGAGGGAGAGGAAAATAATCAGTAACCACACAATTGAAAATGGTAGTAGCGACAGTAAATCCTGCTTAAGGCTGATGGAGTAAGCATCTGATTTTGTCTAAAAGAGGGTGAAAGAAAATATAAAAGTGAGCATTAGGGTGTTTCACTTGATTCAAAGCCCTTGAACATCTGGTAAAAACAAGAAAAGAATTATCAGTAAGTGAATCTACTGAAAAATAAGTAATGCTTATCAGTGTAAGCAGTGAGTTAAGTAGTTTATATTTTAGAAAAGAAAAAAACTTGCAGTTTTGAATTTTCCTACTTTTTTTTCCAAGGAGATACTTGGAAATTCATAACTTTGTGCTGGCATGAGCTGTCTAAGGAACAAAATATCTGACCTGCAAAACATTTTTACTATTTACAGATGACTGCAACACGATTCAAAATAAAAAAAAAGGAAAGTTAAAAAGTATTATGTTTTATACAGTGGAACTAAAACCCCACAAGATTGCAATACATTTCCAAATTTCTCCGGCTACCCTTTAATGAATTTCTTTCTTACTAGGTTTCTGCAAACCAGCAAGTTATCTAAGTGATCTCTGTGAGTCAGCAAGGGGGACATTCAATCACAGTAGTTCCTAGAGCTGCTACAAGAATTTAGCTGCTTCCAGGAAAACTTCTATTTCTACCTTTCAGGTGTTGTCAGTAGTTCAATGAGCCTGGCAATCAAGCAGGCCAGCTGCATGGGAAACAAGTTACTCTAGCCATCTGGAAAGCTTGGGAGATGCCTAGTCAAATCTCCAGACCAGGAGCCAACAGAGCAAGTTGTTAAGGAAACCTTAAATTCATCAGGTTCTCTGTGAAATGAATTTTGGCAAATACCTGACTGCCCTGCAAACCTGGTTAAGCTGGTGTCCTGACAGCCTGTGTATACCATTTTTTGCCTTGCTGGGATCTCTGCTTTTTGGTTGGGTAAGAGTTTGGTGCTTTGCTCACCAACTTCACAACTTCAACTTTTGGCTGTTTCACAGGAAGAACAGCTGTGGTGTGCATAGGATTGGAGAGACAGAAAGCTCAGCAGATGGAGAGCAGCAGAAATTTTTAAAATTAGTTATGGGAGCCTCAGAAAATCCCTTAGTTTTATTTGGAAGACTTAGGAAGTTGAATGATTTGGGTTTCTGATTTTTTTGATTTTGATTTTGAAGTGTTGACATGATTTAATATTTCCCTGCAATATTGTGGTTCTTTTCTGGATCAGGATTTTCTGTCAATTTTTTAAAACGGCTCTAGTCCCATGGCCTATTGAAAACAGTTAAACTTGTTTGCTAGTTATACATAACTAGAAAACATAATAATTCATATTTTATATTGTTTTGCATTTTTATTTTATATTTTTCTTTTAAAGTGTCAATTTAGCCTTGCAAGAAAACCTAACCAAAACAAAAAAAACCATTTAATTTTGATGTTTAAAAATCCAGTCCAGCTGTTACGCTGTCAGCAACCATTTGTAACTTTTTAGTCCTGAACCCACTTATTTTCCCTTGGCTCTAGAGATTTCTAGGCCTGAAAGGAAAGTTTTTTCTTTCAAATGTAAAATATCACTCTCTAGCTTTGGGGCTAAATTGAAAATCTACTTGTCTGATTTAGCACTTTAAAATGGTTTTGGTTCTTCTACTATTATTGACTACAGTGTTTGCAGCTCTCTTGGGGGTGGAAAATAACTGCTCAACAATGGAATCTAGATTGATTTTCATTCATTAACATTGGAAAAGGACATAAACATCCTGAACTATGTATTCATTCAAAATTTATCATTCCTCCCTATGTTTTAATCATGCTTTAGGAACTTATCTTATTATTCCTTTCAAGAAAGAAGTATGTATGCTAAATCATACCACAATGTGCAACGCGATAATCGTTAAATAGGTCTAGGTTTCAACTGTATTTAGATGTTTTATCACATAGGAAGAATAATGTTCTTCTGAAAGTAATAGATTCAGAAATCCAGAACTCCTTTCTACATGATGCTATGAAGGTCACAGATACAAATCGCCTCTGAAAGATGATTAGTCAAAATCCTTGGTGAAAACTGAACCAAATCATTCTTATGCAATCCACCTTTGAAAGCTTCTATGACTGCTGAAAGTTAGGGGAGAGAGGAAAATAATGACAAATGAGTACTGAAGATTTGTTTTATTCTTTTGGCTTCCTGTTTGTAAGTACAGTTTAACAGTACAGCAAAAAAGCTTCAGGATTTTTTTTTCTGGGAAGATTTGCTTTTTATGTCACAGTGGTAAAAGCATACTGAAAAATGTTCAGCCTGGAATAACTCCCTTTATGTTGATGGTAGTGAGGCACTTCAGAATTACCAATTACCTGAGTTTTCTGTAGTTTAGCTTTTCAATATTTCTTATCTCTGCCAGAATATATGGCTCATTTGACAAAGATGAGAGAGAGAGATTAACTGACCTAAGATGTGCTCAGGCATTAACATTGGTTTGACAACTCTGCCGAAGACTACATCACGTAAAAGCTCTAAAACATATTGACAACTGAAGAGAAAAGGCTCTATGACCTGTCAGCAGATGATGACTCCTAACCCATTCTACTAAACAATGTATCTCAACAACTGATGGTTGAAGGCTTCTGTTGATTTTTATGAAAGGTTCCAATTGTTTCTTGTACTTTTAGAATTCATCTGTTATGCCTCTCCTCTGAAGAAACATAAAGCCTGAAATGTGCTCCTATGCATTCTGTCTTCTATACATACCTCTACAGGAAGCCTATGCAAGTATGAAGAAATAAATATGAATGAATGAAGAAACTGAAATAAAGTAACTTAAAATTCTTTGAGATTCCAGGAAATTAATAATAAAGAGCTGTCTTCAACATTTGATGCTCCCTTTTGAAGAAATTCAGGATATTGCATGCAAGTCACTTTAGAACTTCATGAATCACTAACTCATTGACTTTCCAGACTCTAAAGGTATGTTCATGCAGCAAAGATTTGTCTTATTTCTATAGTTCTTCAGAAATTTGCTGTTACTTTTCCTGAAGTGATCTCAATGTTATGACTGTTATTTTATGCAGTACTGGGGCATGAAATACTTTCTCTGGGAAGGAATCTCCCAGTGCCTAAAAATGAAGGGCAAACAGAAGCAAAATATTACTTCAATGGACATTTTTAATATACCCTCTGTGGTTATGTGTTGTGTGATTCATCCTGTTGAATAAATTTTATTCCAGCATAAGGCTTTGAATGGTAGAATGGAAATTTTTGTGACAAAAAAAGGAGTCAAAGATGAGTACAGCCAGTGTCTTACTCATTTACTTACTCAGTTCAGGAAATGTGTTTTTCAAAAGTGTAGGGTCAGCTGTACATATATGAGAAAGATATGAGACAAGACAATGATGTTATATACCTTGAGTACTAACTCTGGAATGACTTTCTGAGAAAAACACACTTTCATCAATTCTCCAAGTTTTTAGTAGATTTTTTTTTTTTTTTGTAATTCAAGTAATTTTCTGTCTGCAGGCTAAAATAGCTGTTACAGGACTCCATTTGAGTAACAGTTCTGCGATTTCACAGTTTACATCTTCATACTTGAAGAAACTCTGGTGCACAAGCATAACCTACTACTGTATTAACAATTGCAGATCTTATATCAGTTCACACATACAACTCTATTGTTAGATTCAATCAGATGATAATGAAAAATAAAATAAAATCCTAGATCAGTGAAAAGAAAGACACAAATAGCCTACAGTTCTGAATGCTGTATTAGTTTCTTCAAAGCTATGACTCATGAAACTGACAAAGACTCCTGTCTTCTTTTTTAGGTCATTTTTATTATTCTGGTCTTCCCAGACTTTTAGCTAAGCTTTTTTTCATGTGTAAAAATGTAAGAGAAAAACACTGGAATTCAAACTGTTCTTACATGGTTTTGTTTTGTAAAGCTCCTGAGTTAATGTTAAGCAGCTAGTTGGAAACTTTCCAAAGAAAATGTTGATTATTAGAATACACTGAATTATCAAAAATGTTAAATTTTGTGGGAGCTTCTCAATTAAAAAATCATTTCCTTTAGGATACAATTTCCCCTTAAAATAACTAATTTTGCCAGCAATGCAATGCTCGGAGATCACCTCTAATATTCATGACAAAAAATTAAGAATTTATTTTAGCACTCAAGCTACTGTTTCATACCCTACTTCATCACCTTCACCACACCAGCTTTTCTGGCACAGGATCTCATTCATTTCCTCCTCCTTACAGTGCTTGTCAATAATGAAATATTCTTTAGAGCAGAGACTTTAATTTGATCTTGTCAAGGCTATGTACACATGATTTTGATTTACTTACTACAGTCTCCTTCCAACATAAGTGTAAAAGTCTTGAAATTTTAAAAGCTTTCCAGTTAGTTACTGAAAACTTTTCTTACTTTCTAATATAATCAGATGTAATTATTTAAATAGTCCTAATATTCTCACTCTGTCTCTCTCTGTTTTCAGTACTATGTAGCTCTTTCAAAAATTTCAAAATTTTGTAAAGATCTCAGGTTCTTAAAAAAGGTTTGGACTTCAATGAAATTAAATTATCTCATGTAATCCAGCTGCTTCAATTTTAAAAATAAATGTTGATCTGACAAATTTTCATTAGTTTCATTAGTTTCATAAGTTTCATTAGAAAAAGAGGAAGCTTAACAAAAGCTTTTACTGTTTATATTGTTAAGGCTTCAGAACTTTTTCCAGCAGCAGGTTTTTATTCCTTTTTCTATCTTTATTTTAGATAGAACATGCAATAAGATTGCTTTTCTTTTTCATGTTATAAGAGATTTTTTTTTTGGACATAATACAATTATGTAAAGTCATAGAATCACAGAGTCAGAAAATGTTGAGTCTGGAAGGGCCATGGACGTCGAGTGGTCCAACTCCCCTCTTTACAGTGCCATGTAGAGCTGGTAGCCCAGGACCACACCCAAACAGCTTTTGAATAAATATCCCAAAGGAGGGAGACTCCATAATCTCTCTGGGCAACCAGTGCCAGTGCTCAGTGACCCTCACAGTAAAAATGTGTCTCCTGATGTTCAGAGGGAAACTCACATGCTTCAGTTGTTCCCACTACTTCTTGTCATAGAATCATAGAATCATAGAATCATAGAATGGTTTGGGTTGGAAGGGACCTTAAAGATCATCAAGTAAATGCCCGCCTGCCATGGGAACACCTCCCACTAGACTAGGTTGCTTGAAGCCTAATCCAGCCTGGTCTTGAATACTGCCAGCACCCACAAGTTCTCTGGGCAACCTGTTCTGGTGTTTCACCTCCCTCGCAGTAAAGAATTTCTTCCTGATATCTAATCTAAATTCCCTCTCTTTTAGTTTAAAACCATTACTCTTTGCCCTATCACTACACTCCTTCATAAACAGTCTCTCCCCATCTCTGCTAAATACTTTTTATGACTGAGACCATCTAAGAAGCCTGAAGGTTAACAAATAATGAGACCTGATGTGATACATCCGCGGGTCCTGGAGGATGAAGTTGCTAAGCTGTTATCCATCATATTTGAGAAGTTATGGCAGTCTGATGAAGTTTCCACTGACTGGAAAAGGGGAGACATAAACTCTGCTTTCAAAAAGTGAAAAAAGAAAGACCCAAGGAGCCACAGGCTAGTCAGTCTTCCCTCTGTGCCTGGCAAGATCATGGAGCAGATCCTCCTGGAACCTCTACCAAGGCACATGGAAAAGAAGGAAGTGATTCATGACAGCCAACACATCTTCAATAAAGGCAAATCATGACTGACAAAATTGGTGGCTTTCTTACACTGGGGTTATAGTGTCAGTGGATAAGGGAAGAGCAAATGATGTTATCTATATGGACTTGTGTAAAAAGTTGTGCAAAAACTTGAGATTGGTCATCCTAGAGAAGATGAGGTTCCAGTAGGCCTTATAACAGCTTATTGGTACCTGAAGGATAGCTACAGGAAAGATGAGGAGGGATTCTTTATCAGAGAGCATAGCTAAAGGACAAAGGGTAATGGTTTTAAACTGAAAGAGGGGAGATTTAGATTCAATATTAGGATGAAATTTTTCACTATGAGGGTAATGAGAGAATGAACCAGGCTGCCCAGAAGTTGTGAATAGTCCAACCCTGGAAGTGTTCAAGACCAGGCTGGATGGGGCTTTGAGTGGCACGGTCCAGTGGGAGGCGTTCCTGCCCGTGGAAGGAGGTTGGAATTAGATGATCTTTAAGGTCTCTCCCAACACAAAACATTCTGTGATTCAATTATTTTAATATATTGGCTGGAGAAAAGGTCCTGGATGTTGAGAAAGTACCTGAAGTTGGGGTAGCCACACAGAGATGAAAGCAGGGAGAAGCTGAGAGACCTTGGCTGGTAACATCTAAGACTGGAAGGAGTGGCACAGCACAATCCAATGTAACTTTTGCCCAGCCTTCCTTTGCCAGCAGAGACCATTCTTTCTGATGGGCAGAGAGGCTGACACCTGGCCAATGTATTGCTGAGGGGAACAAATGAGTGAGTGTGAGTGATAATCGGGTACAATAAATAACTGCAACCTGCTGCCTTCTTCAATAAACCCCAGTATCCAGAGCTTCTATGGGTTGTTGTACTCTGTCTTGCTGTTGAAACTGAGCTCTATAAAATAAATAATTAAGTAGAGGTGAAGGTGATCACTTCTGAAGGTGATCAGAGCTGACCTTCAGAATCACTGAAGAATTTGATTATATATCTTCAGTCCAATCAGTAGAAATATCAATCAGGAAGAAAAAATATACAAACAGGAAAAGGTTATTTTGAGAGGTTAACATAGCAAATATGTTTCAATTTAGAGACTAATTTCACATTAAAATAAAATTGTAAGTTATTTAAAAATTAAAAACATTTTGATACTTCAGAATTTTCACATATTGAACTGAATTTTTATGCAAAACTGAATAAGGTTAAAACTGATAAAAAACATTATTTTTTTCCTAATATATTGTATATCAGTAAAATTCATAAAATAATAATTTGACCCAAGATAATGTAAAAAGTTGAATTTATTTCCCTATATTTTCAGCATTGTTTAGTCCAAGAGATAATTATTTCATAAAGCAGGAACTTTGGAAAAAAATGACCACCTTAATTCTCATGTATAGCTGTGATCACTTATGACAATAATCACATGTGACCTTTTAAATGGTTTTGTGGCATTCTTTTCCTGATATTTACTGAAGAGGATCTAACTGTGTTCTAGCTCTTATTGTCTGAAGATATCTCAAAAAATAATTTGGCACTTCTGGCTTCTTGGGCTTCAGGGGACCATGGCTACTTGTTTCCCTCAGAAAGCCTTCGTTGTAGCATCAGGTTAGAGTTAATAGCATTTGTCTCTGGCAGACCTACAGAGTAACAGGTGCTGTCAATCTTTCTCAGAGAGGTTCAGGAAAAAATAGTATTATCAGCACCATTGTAGAAATAACTCTTACTTCCAAGTAAGATAATAGAATCACAGAATGATCTAGGTTCGAAAAGACCATTAAGATCGCCAAGTCCACCTGTAAACCTAACACTGCCAAGTTCACCTTCAAACCATGAAGCTAAGCACTGAGTCTCCATGTCTTTTAAACACCTCCAGAGATGGTGACTCAACCAATTCCCTGTTGTCCTAATTTGAGGTAAACCAGAACCAACTTTCTGGTTAGTAATATTACTTCTTAGCTAGACCTCTTCTAACTCCCTGAAATTAACTACCTTGTGGAGAAAACTGTTTGCTTTCAGAGTGCTAAGACCAAAGTTTGTACTTCATGCCAAGGAATGGTATGCAGAGAGGCTCTTGCTTATAATTATTGCTATAACAACCAAAGTCAGCTAATTTTGTTATTTGCCCTGTTGGAGGTTCAGAAATGGAAAATCTTAGAGGGGTCCCACCTACACAAATGAGTGGACAGGACAGGTGACCCAAAACTGATCAACAAGGGTATTCCATCCCATCTGCCCCATGTTCTGTATAAAAGCTGGGGGGGGTCACAGGGTCAGCTCTCTTTATTCAAAAGCTGACATACAAAGAGGACCCTGTCTGTTCATCTGCCTTTTATCCTGATGTGGGTCCTCCTGAATCCAGAACTGGAATCAAGTTTCCATCCATTATTGAGTCCAGTTTGGGAGTTCCCAGTGCCTGCTGGTGACACCATCCTGGGATCTTGGTGTGGTTTCATTATTTCTGTTTCATTATCACATTTTAATGTTATTACTAATATTTCATTGAAGTAGTTTAGTTCCTTTGAAACTTATAAATCTCTTTATCTCTCCTCCTTCACTCCTGGAAGAGGGAAGTGGAAGGAGACCAACTGTCACCCATAATAAGGCAATTCAGCGTAAATCACAACACCTGTGCAACCTGTTCTAATGCTCAATAACAGTTCTGGTGATGATTTTTTTATTTTTTTTTCTAATATTTAATCTGAATCTCCCCTGGTGCAACTTGAGACTATTTTCTCTCATCCTGGAAGAAGCTACCAGGCAAGGCTTTTTTACTAGTTTGCATAGAGAGAATATGTTTCTGAAATGATGTGGTATATCTTGGGAACCTCTCATCAGAATGCCTAAATACTCTCCAAAACCACAGTCTAACTGGTAAACAAAACATAATAGTTACTGCCACTCTGTTTTTCTCCTTTTTCAGTAAATTAATCTAGCAGGCTAATAAGCTAGTCTAGTTTTCCTATGTTTAGTATTTGGAAAGATTACATCTAACTAGTTAAAAATCTTCCTGATAGATTTGTGACATATAAAAACCCACTCATATTTAGAAAATGGTATCTCTATCTTTTAATTATCATACAGCTGTCAATCATTTTTTTTTTAGTTCTAACATATATCATACTAGTTATGGATTTCAAAACCTGTATTAATATCATACCCAATTTTAACTCAGCATTTCAAACCCAATTGTTTCTAGTCTGATTTGGTAGTCTTTCAAATAACAGAATCTAAAATGATTTATCTCTAATCTCTTTTCCCTCAGTCATTTATGATCCTCTTCATAAGAAACAATAAGAACATTTCCTACACTCATTTAAATGTGTAATCTCATCAACAGATAAACTATATGGTTCATAATGACTAGCTGAATTTTTTTTTCCAGCTTTACAATTTATTCTTTATACATAATTATCTAAAACTCTGCTCAAGCAGTTGATTAGAAGTAAATGATTGTAGTAAAATACTTAAGTTACTGAAAACTGCTTCTGAGATTATAATTTTACATTTTATTGATCTATCTTTATAGAGTAGTTAGGCAGTACATTTCTGTGTGAAGTGACTGCTTTAAAAACATACTTTTTTGACAGTGCCAGAAAACAAAATCTAACACATCAACAGGAAACTCAAAATTTTCCACACGTCTGTCGGGACTATAATAATTTCAATTTTTATAGCTTGCCAGTAAAGATGCTGATTATACTGCAACAGGCAAACAGGAAAGAGGAATCTCATGCTGTAATTTGAAACTAATAAGCAGAAGATATGTTTTGAAGTTCAGTGATAAATATTTCCATTTGATGTGGTCATACGTTTCAAACCTCACCTCAGCTACATACATCCAGAGATCCTTCTTTCTAACAGAGTAAACTCACCTATAGAATGTAAAATTCATTAGCTTTTGTTACAGTATTCATCACAACAACACATATGCAGCCTGGACTGTTGCACATGTATACATGTATATACTGTAGTAGGGTATGCAGACCACACAACTGTTACCAGCAGTGTTCAAATAATTCTACTCATGCTTCTCTGGCTATACTGTAACCTCCGTAATGCCTCTACAGGGACATTTCCCACAGCATGTATTAACTGCAGAAATACTGCAATATATGTGCATGCTTTTCCATTTGTATTAGCTCCGCTTCTGAAGTTATATGCTAAAGCAAGCCTTACGGGGCATCTTGAGTCTCACTTAGAGTAAGGAAGCTGCAATAATGGAAAGATTTGAGGGGAATGACAAAAAGGTCTAAACGACTGTGTCTGTGCAGATGCTTATACCAATCTATCTCAGATAACCAGAGAAATGTTGGTTGCCTCAAGACACTGTGTGCACTGTCACCTTCCAGTTCTAGCTTCTTTTGGTAGAAAGCCCAAGCATGCAAAGTAAGGGAAAAAAAAAAAAAAAAAAGGAAGCACTAGTGTT